>OY992764.1:31188730-31396587 GCA_963921325.1 Logfia minima
AAACGCGAATAATCATCTGTCACAACTAAGCAATAAGAAGTACCTCCCAAACTCTTCTTTCTGACAGGCCCGAACAAATCCATGTGCAAAAGCTCTAATGGCTTCTCAGTTGAATTCACCATCTTTGGTCTGTGAGACTTCTTGTGTTGTTTGCCCTTTTGGCATGGAACGCAGTGATCATTTAAACCAAAGGATTGTTTGGGAACACCTCGCACAAGATCATTCTTGATCAGGTAGTTCATCTTGCGAAAGTGCAAGTGTCCCATACGTCTGTGCCATAATAACGATTCTTTCTCAGGAGCTTTAGAAAGAAGACAAGTGAGCTGAGTAGTTTCCATAGTACTCATGTCCAGAATATACGTGTCTCGCTCCCGAGGTGCCCTCAGTAGCACCCATTCTTCAGGGATCACAAATCCCGGCTTCAAAATACAACATTCAGTGCCTGTAAAAGTGGTAGTGTACTTTTTATCGCACACCTGAGAAACACTGAGGAGATTGTGTTGTAATTGCTCCACAAAATTTACTTTCTCAAAACTTACCATTCCATTGGTAAGTGTACCTTGACCAGAAATAACTCCCCCCTTATCACCAGCGAAAGCCACATAACCTCCATTGAAAGCATGAACTTCAGATAAAAGAGAAACATCACCGGTCATGTGCCGAGAGCAACCACTGTCGATGTACCATTTACTATTCTTTACAGATTCAGGTTGCTGCGGCACCACAAACAAGGTACATTAGTTAGAAATGGAGACCCAGGCCTTTATAGTCTTGGGTACTCCAGTAACATCATCAACAATGACCACATCTGTCAAAACTTTGTTTTCAAAAAGTTTAGAATGTTTGACTGATGAGGTATTGTTAGATGTAGAATCTTTGCAAGATTCCTTAATCTTCCAAACTTGTTTTGGTTTGGATGCTTGCAGGTCAACAACTTTGGGCTTTAAGTTTTGCAAAGTATTTTGCTCAACTTTGTTGACCTTAACAGCTGGGATAGTAGGCTTAGAGCATTTCATTGAAATAGGCTTCTTTGAAAGTTTAAGTTTTGAAATTTGAGAAGCCTGTTTCCCAGACTGTTTCTTTGCAAGCACATGACAATTATTTATCAAATGACATTGCTTCTTGCAGTAGAAGCAAGATCGTTGCTCAAAACAAGATTGAGATTTAGGAATAAACCGATGAGCTCGACCAAAAGAAGCATGTGTTGAACAATCACACTTGTGTGAGCATTCAACAGCGGCAGATGCTTTAGTTGAAATTTTAGAAGATTTATTTAATTTAATCGTTTTAGAAACAATCTTCTTTTGAGGTTCAGCCATAGCTTTACCTTTTCTTTTTGTTATAGCCTGTTCTCTTTGTTCGATAGTAATTATATGATTTTCAGGCTTGACGTTTTTCTTAACTGGTTGATACTCTTGATCAGTTATATCCTCAATTTCAATTTCCTCTTCAATAATACGAGGAAGCACAGAAAGAGTCTTTCCTAATTTAGGCTCAACTGTATTTTCAGATTTAATGAGTTCAGTCTGATGAATCTTGGCCTTAATAGGTTTAACTTTCTCAACCTTTTGAGTCTTACGTGTGTCAGACTCACTAGTATTAGCCCTAATAGGTTCGGGCCTACTAGTTTCAGGTTGTTCACATGCAATGATGACATTTTCAGCCTTAACTAGCTCAGGCTTACTTATATTGATGCTCACAGTTGGTTTGACAGTTTTAACATCTATCTTAGTAAAGATAGACATCATATCATTGACATTATCCCTAACAGGCATAGGTAAATAATCCTTAGGAGGTGGGACTTGATGAAAACCAAGTCCTGCCTTACTCTTAGTATCAGTCCTCTGTGCCTGTAGGATCTCATCAAAGACTAGAGAGGATGTGGAAAAGTTTGAAAGCTTTTTCTTCAAATTTAGAACTTCAGTTTGAGATTCAACAAGTTCCCTTTTAACAGATGATAGCATATCAACATAGCTACCAATTTCATCTTGCTGTTCAAAAATTTTAGCTTTTAGTTCCTTTTTCTCTTCCAAAACAGCTTTTAACTTTTGACCACTGGCCTTATCACTGTCCCGTAACATATTATTTGTTTCAGTTAAATTTTCTATGACAGTGTTAAGGCGTGTGGTATCCTCTCTATACCTATTTAGCTGGTTAGTTAATTTAATGCATGATACACAAGATAAGGGTTCATCATGTACCTCATGCACTTCAGCCATTAGTGCGCGTTCTGTATCATCTTCATCTGGGTCAGACCATTCCCAAGCATTGTTGGAAAGCAGTAGCGCAGCGGAAACCATCGCTTTTTCATCAGATCTGGTCTTCTCCGATGAGTTGGACTGAGAGGGCTTGGACAAACCGGAAGGTGGATTCTTCTTTCTGTCACATTCGCGAGCAAAGTGTCCATAGTTGTGACACTGGTAGCATTTCACCTTGCTCTTATTGAATCCAAGACCCTTCTCTTCCGGGTCAGTCACGTTCTTCCATCCAGTCTTCTTCAAAAAATTCTTTACACGTCTTGTGAGCATAGCCATGCTCCACTTTAAATCCATTCTTTCAAGCTCTTCATGATCGATTTGACTGAAATCTTCTTCAGTCATATTCACCGTGTTGTTCTTGTTTGATAGGAAATCATCATATGCTGACAGAAAAGCGGTGAATACAGCAGCATGTTCCTCAGCAACTGCAGGAGATGCTCCTTTAAGATTCGAATAAGTACCACCCCCACTTGCAGAGTTTGTGGTAGTATACCCAAATCCACCAGATAAGTTAGGAGCACCAGAACCCCCAGAAAAGAAAGCTGCCCCAGAAGCTTGATTTGCTGCAGCAGGAACATCCACACCATATAACATGGGATTCTGAATATGTGCAGTAGCCTTAGTTTCCTTTTTCTGCATATCCAAGAGGTCAGCAGCAATCTGTCCAATTAGATCATCAAGCTCCATATCCATTACATCCTCATCCTTTTCCATCAGCAGCACGCGAGTATTCCATTTCTTTGGTAATGAACCCAGAAGCTTCTTGTTTACATCAGTTTTGTCGAGATTTACTCCACCCTCAACCAATTCACTTACGAGCTGAGAATATCGACTACACATATCTTCCAGAGACTCAGTAGGTAACATGTCGAAGACCTCAAACTGTTTCTTAACCAGATCCAGTTTGTTTCTTTTGTACTGTTCACTACCACCACATTTCTTCTCAAACCCTTTCCATAAATCATAAGCGGTCTTGTGATGGCGTAGTTGTCTCAAGATCTGTTGAGGTAAGGCCATAGTAATCGCAGAATAGGTCTTTCGTTCGGTATCGAAAGCCTTACGCTCTTCAAGAGTCATTGATTTAATGGACTTTTCAGGAATAGGTCCATTAAATATACCGGTTCGAACAGGACGTTCATATCGTTCTTCAAGATAGATCAGCATCTCAGCATCGTTGAAAGATACAAAAGCTTCAAACCGTTGACGCCAGTCTAAGTAGTTCATGCCCGTAGTGTACATCGGTGGTTTGTTTGTAGAACCCACCTCACTTGAATGCTTCAGCATTGCTCCAACCTGTTGAAGTGAAGTAGAAGTAGACATGGTAATTGACTCGAAAGACTACTCAAAAAGTTTGAAAAACTGTAAAATGCGACACAAGTGATATGTCGCAGAGTCTATGTCGCAAGAAGACGAGCAGCGACACAATGATTATGTCGCAACTGATCAGACAGCGACACAAGTGTTATGTCGCAGTGCTATGTCGCACAATTAAGGTCGCTGAAGACCTTGTGTCGCAACACTATGTCGCTGAAACCCTATAGCGACACAATATTATGTCGCACACTGTGTCGCAAAAACGGCGCTGTCAGTACAAACAAGCCTCAAAAACACAGATTTTCGAACCCTAAAAATTTTTTATCCAAAAACCAATAAAGATATAGCTTTCTAGGTTGAAAAACACTATAAAACAACTATATAGTACCACTAAAGAAAATCAAACACTAGAAAAATGTCAAATGATCAAGAAAAAGCATAAAAGATTAACCAAATGATTTGAAACCACTATCAATCAATGATATTGGCTCTGATACCAATTGTGGATCCCTTAATGGTGATCTTTACTCAAATCAAATGGCTAATGAAGACACAACAATAGATATAAAGTTTGTATTAAGTGCAAATCAAAACAAAACAAAACTTTATAAGCTCTAATCCCAAAATATTCTTCTAAAACTTAGTGTAGCAGCCAAATACAGAGAATAAATGATTGGGAAAATGTCTTACCCTAAATATCTCTAACAAGGGTATTTATACTAAACTGTCTGGCCGTTCTGCGACACAAGCCTTGTGTCGCAGAGATCACTAATGCGACACAAGCCTTGTGTCGCAACTACAACTCATGCGACACAAGCCTTGTGTCGCAGTACACAGGAAATGTAATTTTCTAAGTCTATTACATATACAGACACAGTACAGACTTGACCAACTGACAGACACTCTAATATGTATCAACAGTAAAACTAAACACATTGATATTCGACATCACTTCATTAGAGACTGTGCTGAGAAGAACTTGATTAAGTTAGCTAAGGTTCCATCCGTGGATAATTTAGCAGACTTATACACCAAAGCGTTCGACAGAGCTCGATTCGAAAAATTGGTGCAACTAAATGGAATGAGAAATCCAGAGGATTAGTCTTCCATAGAGTTATTTTGTAATAATTAGTTGTTCTTATTTATTAGTTGTTTATGATTATTAAAAAAAAAAAAAAAAAAAAAAAGGAAAGGGGGTAAGGCGTATGGCATTCATTTGCTTGTTACCTACGGGGAATCGCCTCCGATAAGGGTTAAGTCTTTATCAACTGGGAAATGATAGTAAATTAGAGGAACCGGCTTAATAATTGTAGGTAAAAGACTTAAGTTAGATGTGTTAGTAGATTCAAATTAGCTACATGAACTTTACACCTTTAAAACCAGGATTTTACTTATCTTTATTTTAGTATTCACCTCTCTCCACACGATTATAATTTGCTTGAAAAACGTAAGATCTAGACAGCTTCACTATATGATGTACTGGTAGGCAAATTCTGCTTTGATTTCTGAGCATATAATAAGCTATAAATCTTCTGTGTGTTATCTCGTGTGATTTGCTATATGATGTATGACATAAGTCTTAATTGATGAAGGACAGTCTGACCATACACTGTTATCAAGAATCTATGAAAATATGTCAAGACAAATAATAAGAATTATGGCTATTAGTAAAACTACTGGTGTTTTTATTGTACTAAGTAAATACCTGACTCCTTTAGTTTTGCCAATGGTTTCAAGTTTGTTTTGTCTATACTAAGGGATCTTATGTTGTACTAAGTACAGATCTAGAACCACTAGTATCTACAAAACGCGTTTGATGTTTGTCACATTTTAAATTCACTCAAGGGTATGTTATATGCTTCGAAAAGAACATCATTTAGTGACCTCTACCTTGAAGGTGAAAGATACAATGTTATGTGTTCTACTTGATTTCTCAGTATGTCATATTTTGAATCACATTAGGTAATACACATATAAACAATAAAAGGTTTGCCTTGAAATCAGTGTAGACTTTGTTTATATGGATTATAATACCGGTAATCGTCTTGAACTGTCTGTGATATTTAAATCACTTCATTTTGATGTGAATGTTATATTCTATGGAGATAGGTAACCAAGTTATACTTTTATAAATGTAAGTTGAAAAATGGTTAAGTTGTGAGATTTTGTGTAACTTATTGAGAATTTCATGAGGTATGAATACTAACAATCTTCTTAGAATTTTTACTCATGAGTTGGTTCAACTGTTTCTTTCTAATATGATCCCGCTGTCGATAATTTGTTAACGCCCTCGATTAGGATTTATTTTACGTTATTTTATTGTATTTTTATTTTAGTCTAAGTGTTTCATTAATACAAGGGTAGTTAATACCAATGTTTATTATGAATCATTGTCGTTTATTTTATTTTTATGCATTTATTCGTATTTTTATTTTATTTTATTTTTATGTTTATGTTTTTGTCGTTCGTATTATCGTATGATTTAATGTATCAAAAACAAGTGAAAAATAATTTTAATTTTAGACTTGTAATCTGTGCGCTATTCCAAGAAAATAACAAGTGAAAAATATATTTATTTTAGACTTGTTTATTTTATGGAATTAAAATATAATTTTTAATAAATCAAAATAAAAATTTTAAGTTTTTTGGTCAACTCTGCGAGTTGAGCAGAACTCTGCGAGCTGAGTTCCAAGGTATAAATACCTGCGAGCCCGCTTGACACACACACAGTCCTGCGAGCCCACACTATTTCCTTTGCGAACCCAGATTTGATCTCGCAAATATTTTGATTTTGATTTCGAAGTAAAGAGATTTTAATCTTGTGACTTTTATACATCTTTACATTACGAACATTTTAAGGTATATTTCAAGGAATTTCACTGTGTATTTAACTCTAAATCAAAGTATTCATAAATACTAGGGTTTGGTTTTAAAATTTTAAAGGAATCACTGAAATGACACCTATATTAACAAGAATCTTAGGGTTTATGTTAATTTGTGTATTGTGAACATAATGGCATAACTTGATTGCACAATAACTCGCCTAAATTTAAAATTAATTATGATGTCACTATGCAGTTCATCCTGCGAGTTGAGATCCATCTCAGCTTGTAGGTCACCGGTCAGACTGCTCTGCGAGTTGACTTGCGAGTCCAACTTGCGAGTTGACTTGCGAGTCCAACCTGCGAGTTGACTTGCGAGTTGAAACTTGCGAGTTGATTGAGCTTGCGAGTTGACTTGTTGACTCTGCGAGCTGAGCTTGCGAGTTGACTTGTTGACTCTGCGAGTTGAGCTTGCGAGTTGACTTGCTTTGTGAGTTGACTTGCTCTGCGAGTTGAACTGTTTGACTTGTTTGACCTGTTTGACTTACTTCCTTTTGGTTTAATTTAAGAACTCTAGATTAATTATGATTAAGAGTTATAAATTAATAAACGGTTAGTCGTGTAGATGGTAATGTGAACACGAAAAACTTTATACCTTTAATTTATAAGACTTATGATCTCGTGTCATAAGTTACATACTTTTAACAGGATTCACTAGCTAGTTCGACTTATTGATCTTATATATGATTAACAACTATCATTGTTAATTAAGTCTCACGGCTTAATAGTTCAATTACATGTTGTAGATCATCTAAGTTTATCAATCTTAGTTAAACTAATTGCCTAACATTTGTGTGATTTTTGATATTACAAATATGGCTCGACAATTCGTTGGACATCACAATGTTCTGGTTGATTTGGACGTCGATGCACGTGGTGCATCTAGATTGGCTCGGATTCTTTCTTATCTGGCACGATCGCGAATTCGATATGCCATCACCGAGTCACCTGCTCTATCACGAGATATACTCACCCAGTTCTGGGCCAATATAGTATATGATACCTCTGTGAATCCTCCGGTCATTCGGACGAGGATTAATGATCGTCCAGTTATCTTTTCTGCCTCTAATCTTCGCAACATCCTACAGTTAGGCACTGTAGAGCAGGAAGATGGACCCACTGAGTTCTCCTCGGACTTTATCGAGGGTGCACTGACACGCATGGGGTATGTTGGACCCATGCGAGGACGTCAGTTCTTGAAGGCCCTTGTCTTCGGAGAATGGAGGTTCTTGTGGCATATCCTGGTAACTATTTTTGGACCAAAGAAGGGAGGATATGACGAGTTGAGCTCTTCTCTCCTTTCTGCTTTACTGTCACTGGTTTATAATAAACCATATAGTTTTTCTGATTACATCTTTGGGGAATTCGTTCGCCAAATCTTGGGGGGTGTCAGGTCACAATTCATGTTATACCCAAGATTCTGCATGCTGATCATCAGAGGCAATATCCCTGATCTGCCGGTTTTTCAAGCAGATATTCGAGTGGATACCATTGGGCTACGGGCATATAATGCCATGTTCATGCAAACCTCACGAAGGTTTGAGATGCAGCCCCAGTTGACTGAACTTTTCGGCTCACTGATTGATCCTGCGTATGTGGCGCCACCAAATCATGGTTGGCTAGATGTTGGAATGGCTGCAGCTGTGCCTGAGCCACAAGAGCTTATAGAGGAGGTTCTTATTCAACCAAATCAGCAAGAGCAACAAGTTGATGCTGATGTTGTAGCTGAAGTGGTGCAACAAGTACTGGCTGACAATGATGATGCTAATGATCCTATCATGCAGGATGTGGATCAGTATGTTGCTGAGACACCAAAAGTTGAAGAACCATCTAAAAAGGCACCTGACGCTGCTGGACCATCAGGAAGAGATGAAGAAGCTGCTTCGGCTTCTGAATCTGATTCTGATGATGATGATGAGTCTGGACCACCTGGGTTTGTCTCCGGTATTCCAGAAGGGATGATCCGAAAGGGATCAAGACTGATTATGGATCCGGCGCTGAAGCTAAAGAGGAAAGCCATTGGTCAGGATCTCGACTTTATTGTCGAAGAAGATGAAGATGAAGAAGAAGAGGAGGAGGTGCTTATTACTCGACCTCGCAAGCTGATCAGGCAAACAACTTCAACCTCTACAGCTCCTATACAATCAAGTTCTACGCCCTCAGAGGCTGAAATGATTGCTGCTTTGGTTCGCCCGTCTTCGCACCCAACCACCAAATCCAGTAGGATTGCCGCTCGTCTTTTGACCGATGTTGCTACCGAGATAGCAAAGAAAATGCAACCGCCCGCTCCCACGCCACCAACCACAACTGCTGCTGCTCCGTCAACCTCACCAAAGACTGACGCTGAACGCATTACACATTTAGATTCCAGGGTTAGAGATTTGGAGGATACGGTTAACTTCTTACAATCTCAAGTTCTGTCTATTTCTGGGAGTGTCACTGAACAGAACAACGCTTACTCAATACTCATCAAGACAAATAGGAATCTAATAGATGATGTAGCTGATAAGCAGAGACAAATTGACAGACTTGATCGCCTGGTCACTAGCTTTCTGAAGGACAAGCCATCTCAAGGGGAGATATTGATATATCAGGAGTCCTGCAAGGAAGATGAACTGGCGAAAAAGAGAAGAAATGATAAAGATGATGATCCCTCAGCTCAGAAGGATAGTGAGTTGGCCGGTCCTTCAACGACTGGTCAGCAGACTATCATTCAGGGGGAGTCTACTAGAGCTAGTGGAGCTAGTGCCGGTGCTGATAAGGGTGGAGCTGAAGAAGGTGACACTTGTATTAATATAGACTGATTGTAATTATTAATACATTGTAACTTTGAATTATTTTGTAATATAATTCTGTAATTAAGATGTTTAAACTTGAATGTTTAAAATGTTATAATTATGAATGTTTGTATATTATAAGCCTTTTGTAATTCTAGATTGACTATGATCGATAAAAGAGTTATAAGATCATATAATATATGATGTTCGCATATTATAAGACTTATTCAAATTTTAGATCGATTATCATAATCGATGAAAGATTTGAATAAGTGTATATATAATATATTTTAAATACACAAAGGGATTAATAAGAAAAATCTTAGATTGATTCAGGGAAATCAATGAAAGAACTTATGATATTAATCTATTTGTGTATGTATTTCTATAGGTCTTGAAATGTTGAACTTATCAGATTCTGAAGGCGACATGCCAGATGAATTAGATAAGGACATTGACTTTGACCTTGAAGAAGAAGAGTTTGTTCCTCCTGAGGATTGGACTTCCAGTCTTGAAGTTGGGGCAGACGAATGTGTAGATCTCGACGCTGATATTGATGAACACATCGTAAGCCCATCTACAACTAAAGTGATCATTCAGGACGAAGATGGAGAAAGAGTTGTTGATTTGGATGAAAATCTAGATGAATCAACTAGTTCTGAATCTGAAGATGAGCTTCCTGAAAGACTCAAAAAGAATCCCATGTTTAGACCTTTGAAAAGGAAAAAGCAAAAGATTGGGATGTTTGAAGTTGACATTACTGGAAAAAGAGCTCCAAGGAAAGGAATCATCGGCTGGTATTTTGACTCTGATTTGAAACTTTTCGCTATTAAAAGGTTTGACGGAGTTCAATATTTTGACAAAAAGCTTAAAGTATTCAGTTCGCTTCCTCGATTTGAGATCCGAGACTTGGCACGCTTAAACCTGATAAATCCCAGTAATGATCCCTATGCAACTTATGTTGAGAGAATCATTCGGACTGAGGGTAGATCAATGAAGTTTGAGAAGATTAAGCCAAGAGTTGGAAAGACAATCAAATTAAAGGAACGCAGTCAGAGAACTGGCCGAAGATTAAGGAAAAAGACTTATCCAGCTGTCAAGTGTGTACAGTAGATATCGCTGAAGACAATGCCACAGAATATTCTGGGAAATCTTCTGAATTGGCACGTGGATTCCGAGACTGGTGAAGCTGTCATGGTTGAAGCTGATGATGAAGTTGAAGGAGGAGAGAGAGTAATTCTGACAGTCTATGACCATCGACACTTGATGAATCTGTCGAAGAAGGACCTGTTGAAATTACATGAAAATAGGATCTTAACTACAGAAGCATGGGGTGATCTTGCAAGAGATTATCAATTAATGGTGAAGACTTGTGTCAGAATGAAGATTCATATGGGCAGTAGAATTTACAAGTAAGAACCAAAGACAAAGTTGAAGATAACGACGCTAGAGCTATTGTCAAGGGGGAGTCTGTTGGGACATGTTATAGTGACAACAGATCTAGCTTGTAATAGGACTAGTGTATTTATTGTCAAACTTGTAAAATTGGTTTTGACTCTTAAATGTATGATATTAACTTATTATTATTAATTGTTAAAATGTCATTAGGCAATTTTCGTTTTTAAGTTAAAGTCAAATTTGCGAATTGAGAAGTCAACTCGCAGGTTTGACTTGCGAGTTGAGATCTCACCTCGCAGCCATCTGGGCCCGCAGATATTTGGACTCGCAGCTTTGCTTGCGAGCTGAGATGTGGGCTCGCAGTCCATCTGGACTCGCAGGCCCATGGGCTGCGAGTTGAGTCAACTCGCAAAGCCCATGCATGCGAGTTGAACCAGATATAAATATTTTAATGCTACTCAAAATTAAGGCACGTCTAGAAATCCGTGCCATTATTACACACAACAAATATTTAATTATTCTCCTCGTTTTTCATGCAGATATATTTATTATAGTATTAAAGGCTCGGTTTTGAGTGATTAACTTAGTTAATAATCAAAACGAAGCCCTTTAATTAATAGTAAAGTTATATAAGCTTAAACGTAACGTATTGAGGGATTCTGCACGTCAATACTTAAAGATAATCCGTTATCGAACCAAGATCTAGCGACCTTACACTGATTGCAAGGCTCATTGTGTTGAAATCAACAAATCGGTGCAGTCACAAAAGGCATCAAAATACAAAGCTAAGTATAAGAAACTTAAAGATCATATCAAGAAAAATGATACTGGGCTTGTAGCTGAACACAGAGACCTTAATAAACTTGGTATCTGTGAGGAAACATCATCCTCTGATGATTCTTCTTCATCTGATCATGAAGATCTTGCCGGACTATGTCTTATGGCCAATTCAATGAGCGAATATGATTCAGATGAGTACTCCATTGATGTCTCTGAATCTGATGATCATGCTAGTCTGGTGAATGAACTCCTCCTTGAAAACTTTTCACCAGAGACTTCTCCTATATCTCTTCTTGAAAAAGTTGAATCTCCTTCTCAATCTGCTGGTGAAGAAGAAACCATTGCTAAACTAGAATGTCTCATGGTTCAGTTAAATAATGTAACTGAAGCATCCTCATCAACTCCTTCATCAGCTACCACTTGGGATAGAGAACAACTCACCAAGGTACACAAGTTCAAATCTCTATCTGATGATGAGAAAAATACACTTCTTGACTCTCCGATCTGTGATGTTGAATATGCTCATAAAATTCAAAAAAATTTAAATGAAAAAATTTCAAAGCTTGCTGCTGATCTGTCCAACAGCGAGCTTGAAAACTTTGAATTAAAAGAAGCTAAACAACATCTAGTAGAGCAGCGATATGCTAATGCTATCCTGATGAAGGAAACTGCAAAGGCACAACAAGAATCTGCACACTTAAAGAAAGTGTGTGAGTCATGGTGTAAATCTGCTAAGCTGGCCACTCAGTGTGTTAATAGCCAGATACCTAGACAAGTCCAAGCCATCATTGGTGGAGACTATGAGCTCGCTGCTAATATAGCTGATGAGCCCTTGACTAGGTGGGCTGATGAGTGCTCAGAAGACGAATCATCTCCCATGACCAGCTTTACATGGGGAGATGCTCAAAAACCCAACAGATTTGTCAAATCTTCTCTAATAAACAAATCTGATGTCCGTGTCACTGATATCTCTGAATCTAGCATCTCAGTAAATGAGAAAGCTGAATCAGAGGAAATACTCTCTACCTCTATCAGTGAATCCTCTCCGAAAATCAAAGGCAAACAACCCATCATAGAAGAATGTCTTAGAAAAGATCTAGGCAAGAAAATCATTAAGCCTAGAAAACATAAAATTGACTTAAAATAGAAAAATCAAATAAAGTCAATGTATGATCAGCTTACTCTCCTTACTACTCTTGTCATCTCTGATAAAGAAAAAGGAATTTTTGGTCCTGTACCTACTCACAAACCGCCAAAAGCATTTCTCCCTAAAAATAGGAAATGTTACAAGTGTGGTAGGAAAGATCATCTAGCTGATAGATGTATCGCTGATAAGGACAAAACTTCTTTAAGTGTCAGCGGAGAGACATCAAATAACAGAATCCACATGTCTATCAACACTAACACTTACATCAGCAAACCAAAACCTGATGTCAAAAAGGCATCTGAACCCACTAAAAGGTGGGTTCTCAAAAAGGATTAACTCTATCTTATGTGCATGAAGGAAAGAGTACCTGGTACTTGGACAGTGGATGCTCTAAACACATGACTGGGTCCAAGTCTCTGCTCAACAACTATCAGGAAACTGATGGTCCTTCTGTATCTTTTGGAGATAATTCTAAGGGCTTCACTAGAGGACATGGTTCTCTGACTAATGGAAACATAACCTTCTCTAATGTTTCTTTTGTTGAAGGAATAAAACACAATCTTCGTCAGATCTGTTCTCCGAAGAACAAAGTTCTATTTGATGAGTTCTCTGGTACTATCCTCAATCAAGAAGGCAAACCTGTTCTCTCTGCCAAAAGAAAGAGGAATGTGTATACCATCAACATGGAAGAATCTAAATCTAAAAAGGGTATCTGTCTTTACTCTAGATCTGTAGCTGAGAAGAATTGGCTATGGCACAAGAGACTTTCTCATCTTAACTTCAAATCCATAAACAATCTGGTCAAAAATGATCTGGTATATGGTTTACCTTCTCTCACCTTCTCTAAGGACAAACTCTGTTCTGGGTGTGAAAAGGGAAAACAACACCAGTCTTCCTTCAAATCCAAACACTTTTCGTCTATCTCTGAAGTGTTCTAACTTCTCCATATGGATCTCTTTGGACCAGTCAGCACCACTAGCCTTGGTGGCAAGAGATATGCTTTGGTTATTGTAGATGAATACTCTAGATACACATGGGTATTCTTTCTAAAAGCAAAGAGTGATGATGCTGATGAAATTATATGTTTCATCAAAAAGATGGAAACCTTGAATGGTAAAAGGATCAAAATGCTAAGAAGTGACAATGGAACTGAGTTAAGGAACAATGTTTTAGAATCATTCTGTGAAGAGAAGGGTATTTCTCAAAACTTCTCTGCCCCTAGAACCCTTGAGCAAAATGGCATTGCTGAAAGAAGAAACAGAACTCTTGTTGAAGCTGCCAGGTCAATGCTTACTGATGCTGGTCTTAAGGGTTATTTCTAGGCAGAAGCTATCAGCACTGCATGTTTCACACACAATAGAAGCATAATTGTGAAAAGACATAATAAGACAGCTTATGAAGTTCTCAGAGGAAGGAAACCTGATATAAGCTTCTTTCACATCTTTGGAAGTACTTGTTACATTCTGAACACCAGAGATCAGCTAAAGAAATTCGATCCTAAAGCTGATGAAGGCATCTTCATTGGGTACTCTCTGGTATCCAAAGCCTTCAGAGTGTACAATCTTAGAAGAGAGACTATTGAAGAATCAATCAATGTCACTTTTTGAAGAATGCTTTAGCTCAGATAGAAGTTCAGCTGATAATATTGAAACATTTCACTTTGAAAATCTTGGCAATCCTTATCCTCTAACTGATGTGAATATCTCTGCTGATATTCATAATCTATCTCCTATCTCCTCTATCCCTGATAACCCAGATCAATCACCTCCTTCTCCTATCACTGATCAATCACCCTTGAACCAAAATCTTGAGTCTTCCACTGAAGAAACTCAAGATCAATTTGTCACTGATAATGAATCTCAAAATCAACAGATCATTTTATCTCCTCACATTCCCTCAAGAGTCACAAAATGGACTCGCTGCCATCCTATTGATCAGATTGTTGGTGATCAAGAAGCTGGTATTCAGACAAGAACCAAAGCCACAAGCAATGTGTGTCTCTATGTTAATTTTGTCTCTCTGATTGAACCAAAGAAGATAAATGAAGCCATTGAAGATGCTGATTGGATTATTGCCATGCAAGAAGAACTGATGCAGTTTGAAAGACATCAAGTGTGGAAGCTGGTACCTAAACCTAATAATAAAACCATTATTGGTACTAAGTGGGTTTTTCGTAGTAAGATGGATGAAAATGTGTGACAACCCTCGAAAATCGGTACTTCCCGTACACTTTAAAATCATGCATTCTTACGCTAATTCCCTTTAATGAAATCAAACGTGTTTTAAACTGAGATAAGTCTAGCACACGCCCACGTTGCACGTTTTGGTTCACACTACTTTAATGCTTGATGCATTTCGTTTAAGTAATTATTGAGAATTTCACAATATAAATAGGATGATTTCCGATAAACACGAACGTTGGTGATAACTTTTTCCCGAACGGTATAAAACTATTGAATATAATTAGTAGTTAACTACTTATATTGTTATGCCACTTAAACTAATCATTTAGAAGCTTAAACATGTCAAAATAATTCCAAGCAAGCTAGCACATAGCTCTAATTTAACCAAGCAAGCTAGCACATAGCTTTAATTAAATCCAAGCAACCTAGCTAGCATGTCACTTAATTCAAATGCAGATTCCTTTTCTACGTGATCTCACTTCGCAAGCTCCTTTCTCAACCATATGTTTTCTCCTACTTGGTTACTTGCTTAATTTCACACTCACATGTTTACTTGCTTGCTTATAATCCAACGCCACTTGCTCCCTTGAGTTGATTGAAAGACTAAGCACCTCCCATCACCACCTCCCCTTGCTTCACATTTAAGAAAGGCATTAAACAAGAGAAAACATTTCGTACACACACTTCACAATTTCATTTCAAAAATTCTGCACATTTCTCTCTCTCATTTTCCCTCTCATTTCACCACTTTCACCACCTCCTTCAAGAACAACCACCACAAACCACCACAAACCACCATGAACCACCACCTGTTATACCTCATTTTTCACCTCCTTTCAAGCTCTTGATCATCATTAAGTATTTAAAAAAAAGGAGATTTGGGTTGAAGATTTCAAGTTCTCTTCTTTTTACCATTTCATCCTAGAGCATTGTAAAGAAACTCTCCCTTTTGATCTCTTATTTTCTTTCATTTTAAATACCTACATGTTAGATGTTCACTCGTACGTTAAAATCAACTAATATATATGTATCTATGTGTTATTAATGGTGAAAACTCGTTAAAAAGAACTAGAGAAACTTAAAACTCAAAGAAACGTAGCTGCTATACCTTTGTGTACTAATAAATAGTTTTGAACGCCTTATACTTGTTCAAAAATTACGAATCTTACTTTTCTGTAAACCTAAGACATAGGGGAACATATGATAAAAATTTCATAAGAAAATAAGTTCGTTTGACCAGTCAAAATGATACCACAAGAAGGGTAAAAAAATGGGCAGAATCTGTTAAAAATGTAAACAGCACTAACTGTGGTCAAACAGTGTTAACTTTGGTCAAACAGTGTTAACTTTGGTCAAACAGCACTAACTGTGACTTAACAGCACTAACTGTGGTCAAACAGTGTTAACTTTTGTCAAACAGTGTTAACTTTGGTCAAACAGTGTTAACTTTGGTCAAACAGTGTTAACTTTGGTCAAACAGCACTAACTGTGACTTAACAGCACTAACTGTGGTCAAACAGTGTTAACTTTGGTCAAACAGTGTTAACTTTGGTCTAACAGTGTTAACTTTGGTCAAACAGTGTTAACTTTGGTCTAACAGTGTTAACTTTGGTCAAACAGTATTAACTTTGGTCAAACAGCACTAACAACACTAACAGCAATAACTTAACAGCACTAACGACACTAACAGCACTTACTTAACAGCACTAACGACACTAACGACACTAACAGCACTAACGACACTAACTTTGGCTTAACATCACTAATAATGAAAACAACATTACAAAAACAACACTAAGCCCAGTAAACCCAATATTTTCCAATCTTGAACAAATAGATAAATGTATTTAAACGTCGCGTTTTGAACCAATGACAATGAAAAATTTTAATCGATTTAAGAATCGCGTTTTCACTAACGATATACATTTTAGGTTTAAAAACCTTAAATGTACACTGTAATAGCAAAGTAATTATGTTTTCGAGAAACATACAAGTATGCATACGAAACTATCAGCAACGGGTCGTACATACGTTTAAATGGCAAGTAATACTCCTACTAGTTGAGTGAACAACTAGCATAGACAGGCCGTAAGAGCCGTCTACTTATATAATTGACCTCATGCGTATAGGGTGTTAGGAGGCTATTTCTATTTGGGCAAAAGATACATTTTGAAACGCTAGCACTCTTGCTCACCAGGTGAGTTCGCAGCCCCTCTTTTACTGTTTTTACTGCTTTATAAATTGGGGTGAAAAACATATGAACTGTCTTGTAAAACATGACAATGAATCTTGTGCGACCCTAAGTTAACATGATGTAGTGCATTGAAGTCCTCTTGCTTACACAATATGACCATTAGCTAGATGACGCTAGCCACGTGGATATACGGATAGTACTATCGGGGTGACTACCCGCCATAATTGTTATCGGTTAGTCGCGCTAACTGTCGACGTTGTATCGAAATAAGGATCGTATATCTAGTTTGTTGAGAGGCACAAGCAAGTAATGCGAGTCGTGGATTGGTTATAGACATAGGTGTTGTCACATTAACTCGTATGACCTAGCTAGTCTATGGGGGATCACAGTCATGGCTTTGTTTAAATGAATATGTTATTTATCTTATAATGTTGCAAAGGTTTATGCTTGCAAACAATTGATTTATACAAGTAAAGGTTTAATGATAGAGTCTTAAACCTGTGGATTCACTCAACAATTTTGTTGACGATTTATAAATATGTTTTTCAGGGAATTAGCAGCGATGTAAGATTATGCATGCATATTTTGGGACCCTTGCTCATCACGATGAATAGGATGCCATCCTTTTGATAAATATTGATATTATGAATTGTGATTAAAATGTTAATCATATTGTTTTGCTAAACATCTATTGTTTTGTAAACACGACGAACATGTAACCGTATTATTTAAACTATTTATGGTATTCTAATTATATGTTTGCGATAATCATACGCTTATTGATCGTTCTCGTCACGCCCCCGAGCTTCCGCACTTGTTACTCGTGAAACGATTTTATCGGGGTGTGACAAAATGGCATTGTGATCATAAACAAGGCAAGATTGGTTGCTCAAGGGTACAGGCAAGAAGAAGGAATTGATTATGTTGAAACCTTTGCTCCTGTTGCACGTTTGGAAGCTATCAGACTGTTTCTTGCATTCACTGCTCACAAGAACTTCAAGGTCTATCAGATGGATGTTAAGAGTGCATTTCTGAATGGTGAACTCCAAGAAGAAGTCTATGTGATGCAACCTCCTGGATTCACTGATCCAAAGCTTTCTTCTCATGTCTATAAGTTGGACAAAGTTCTCAATGGACTTAAACAAGCCCCTAGAGCCTGATATGAAACTCTCTCTGATTTCCTTTGCAAAAGTAAGTATACTCGTGGCATAATTGACAAAACTCTGTTTTATAAAAAGGTCAGAGATGATATTATCATTGTTCAAATCTATGTTGATGATATCATCTTTGGTGCCACTGATGAAAACTTGTGCAAAGAATTCTCTTCTCTAATGTCTAAAAAATATGAAATGAGCATGATGGGTGAGTTAACTTTCTTTTTGGGTCTTCAAGTAAAACAATCTGACAGAGGTATCTTTATCTGTCAGAGCAAGTACATAAAAGATTTACTCACTAAGTACAACTTTGATAACTCATCCACCATGAGACTCCAATGCCTCCTCCTGTCAAGCTAGATGCAGACACTGATGGAACATCAGTGAATGTAACTACTTACAGAGGAATGATTGGATCTCTTCTCTACTTGTCTTTGTGATCGCTATCAAGCAAACCCAAAAGAATCTCACTTAATAGCTGTAAAAAGAATCTTCAGGTACGTTAAAGGTACTCCCAACCTTGGTCTCTGGTATCCCAGAGACTCAGGTTTTGATCTAACAGGCTTTTCAGATTCTGACTATGCAGGGTGTAAATTAGATAGAAAAAGCACATCACCAGGATGTTAATTCCTTGGTGGAAAACTTGTTAGCTGGTCCAGCAAGAAGCAGCACTCTGTCTCTACATCCACTGCTGAAGTTGAGTATGTTGTTGCTGGCCATTGCACTGCTCAAGTACTATGGATCAAAAATCAGCTTGCTGATTATGGTGTCAAGGTAACTAAAACTCCAATTTTCTGTGATAATCAAAGTGCAATAGCTATCACAAATAACCCTGTTCACCATTCTAGAACAAAACATATTGATGTAAGATATCACTTCATCAGAGATCATGTTATGAAGGGTGATGTGGAGTTGTACTTTATTCCCACAGAACACCAGCTCGTTGACATTTTTACAAAACCCCTGGAAGAATCTAGGTTTAACTTTTTGATCAGCGAGCTGGGAATGTTAAATGTTAACAATAAGCAATCTTTTCTATCTAAAACTGACAATTAATTTCCAGCAATTGTCAAAACGTTTTCTGAAAACAATGATGAAATGACTCTGAAATTACTCTTACTAATTGATCAGCAAGTAAGATCTAGTCTGATCAGCGAACAGAGAAAATTTCCAACTGATCTCATCAGCGAAGTTTTATCTCTGTTCAAACAATCTTCTCTTCTTAAACCTCATTGTTTATCTCAGCTTATGCTCCAACTGATCTATCAGCGAATATAATATGTGATATAACAGTGTTCTCCAATAAGTAACTTAATATGGGATCTAACTGATATATCAGCGAAAGCATATTAACGAAACTTATTATCTTTCTAAACTTTTCAAAACCATCATCAGAGACTTGTCTATCAGCTAAGCTCTCCTACTGATTAATCAACGAGAATCTGAACTGATGGTACTTTGTCTCTGCTGAAACTTGAACAGAGTTAAGAAATATATCTAATGAATCCTTTAACTGATTGATCAACGAGAAAACATCAGATATGTCTTCTACCTCTTCTCAGGTCATTTAAATGAGATTTCAAATGATGATCTCTGATATGTTCTCTAACTCATCTCATCAGCGAGAATCTATCAGATATCAGAATAATATACATCTAATAAAGAATGTCAAATTTCACTCTCTAACTGATTGATCAGCGAGAATGGAGTTGTGTATATTCTATATTATTTATATATTAATCTGTCTTCAAATGTTTTTCAAAATGATTATTTTAATCTCAGATATTTTATGTTTCTTAATTAAGAAATTAAAAATATCTTATCCAAACAAAATGATTACTTTTTGATTTGACAGTTTTGAAAAACGGCTGCACTTTTCCATTTTCCTCTCTCCAACTTCCTCTCTCATTTCAAACCGACCAATCACAAAACATTAAACCTATATAACCAAAAATTACCTTTTCATTTCCCTTTTTCACAAATCATCTCCGTTTCCATTTTCCCCAAATCCTTTCTTCATTCCAAAGCAATCAAGCCCTAGAAATCTCAAGAACTGTGTCTTCAACTTAAATCAAACATGGTCCGATCAAAAAATCCCACTGATAGTGTTCCATTTGTACCATCAGATGATGTGAGAGCATCAAAACCTGCAAACGTTAAATTTGCTCTCCAAACCTGAATACAAGCCAATGGTAGACTATTTGTTGAATTCTCCTATCCATTAAGCTATTACAAGGGATCCCTCACCTATGTACATTCCCTATCTATCCGAGTTCTGGTACACAGTCCGATATGTTGATGGCAATGAAGAAGATGGGTGTGTTGGGTTTAAAGCTACTGTCAATAATGGAACAACTCCTATCTGCTTTTAGTTTAAAGCTACTTTCAATGGAACAGCTTATGTCTCTGATTATGAAGATCCCATTGATCCTGAAGAGGCTAGGTCATTAGTTCATTTGATTGACTATGAACATGTTGAAGGTGACAATAAAGTCACTCGTGTATATATGAGTGGAGAGTGGAATTTATTTTTTGCCCATATAATTCAATGCTTGGGAACCAATACTGGGTCTCATGATCAAGCAAACAGAATGCAACAGCAGATAGCTAAAGCTCTGATCATTAGGAGATGCATAGATTTTGCAAGATTGATCTTTGATGATTTGAAGAAGAGAGTATGTGCTAAGAAGAGAGAATCAACAATTCCTTACATCAAATTCATCTCTCTAGTAATTAAACGTGTAATGGAAGACAGCTATGGGTTAGATCAGCATGGTGAAGCATATGGCAGCTTAGCCTTTCTGCCAATAACAAAAATGGATCCAACAATTTATACCCATAAGCCTGCTCTCAGAGAAGGATCCACTCTATCCACTATACCAGCCACCATGTTAACTATCAAAGATGTTGATTTTCCTCATCTTCATCCTTCTCCACCAGCAGCAGCAGCTCAAACAACTATTCTCAAACCTACCCCATTGTCTATCAGACATCCATCTCCCACTGCTGCTGAAGAAGCCGTGGATTTAACCAGAGATGAAGTACAGGTTGAAGCTGGTGCATCTTCGGTTGGAGAAAAAGGAGTAGAAACCTCTGATCCACTTGATAGAGTACTCATAGAGACTGATGATGAAGTCTCTAATGCAGAGAAAGATGATGTTCATGTGACTGTACTAAATGAAGCTCGGGATATCTCTGAGATCCCTCAGAAAGAACAGGTCTTGGAAGAAAGAGAAGCTGAAGCTAAAGCTGGAGCTGAAGAAGATAGAAATCCCTATCTTGAAGCTCTGACTCACTATGGGTTGGATCAACCTTCATTTATTGATTCATTCTTTGATGTGCCAGTGAATGAACCTGAGTTCTTTCCAAGCAGCTTGGGTTTTGAAGAAGATGCTGAAATAGAAGTAGCTGCAGAAGGTGCTCAGCTCAATTCTGATGAAGAAATTGAAGAAACTCCACCACATCTCACTCAATCATATACAAGCATTCATCAGAGAACTCCATTCTCAGCTCCACCATCTTTATAAAAAATTGTCAACTCTCCAACTCCTCAACCATCATTAGAAGAAACACCATCTCCACCTCCAGGTATCTCTGGTAAACCTGCATCTCCTCTCATTACTACCATTGTAACACCACCACCTATCATCACTGTTACTCCATCACCACCAAAGTCAACAGAGTTCACCAACACTCTGCAACTCCTCCTCTCCAACATGAGTTCTCTCGCTGCTCAATTTGAAAAACTTCAAGGCATCCAGCAGAATCATATTCTAGCTGTGGATCGCACTTTTACCCACTTGTTCGAAAGATGTGACTCTCTACAAGCAAGCATCTCTGAGGTAACTTCACCTATCACTTCAGAGATTACATCACTGAAAACACAGCTGTCCACCAACACTGACTCCATCTCCACCCTCTCTACCCAAATCAAGAAACTGCCAACTGATTCATTTACATTAGCTGACAGAACCCAACTCCAACTCACTACTAAATCTCAACTTCTCACCAGCAACACACTGACCTCTCTGCAAAAGGATGTTTCTGCTATGAAAGCAATCATGAAGCCTGTCATCTCTCAACTGTCTCAAACTGCTAAGATCACAAGGGCTTCAATTGGGATAACTGTTGATTTCCCTGACTCACCAGTTCTGGGGGAGAAAGGACCAGAGATTGAAGTACAAGAACAAGCAGTTGAGAAACCCATTGTTGCTAGTGCTGAAAAAGAAATTAAATCAACTGAGGCACAAAGTATGGGGGAGCAGAGTCAGAGACCATCATCATCCTCTCTAATCAGAAGAAGAAAGCAGATTGATGATGATATTGTGGAAGAAGAAGAAGAAATGATCACGGTAACCGCTGCTGGTGATCAGAAGAAGAAGAGAAAGCTTGTGGTTGAGTATGAGTCTGATGATGATGATCATATCAAAAAGAAAGCTAAGGAACTGAGGGTTCTTGTTGAATTTATCAAGCAAGGTTTGGAAGCTGAGAAGCAAGCTCAGCTTGAGAAAGAAAGTGATGTAGCTGTCAAAGCTATGTCAAAAGAAATAGAAATTGAAAGTAAGAAGGGAGAATCTGCTATTGAAATCAACAAACGTTTGTTGAAGTAAGCAGAGAAGGAAAAGGAGAAGAAAGCCAATGAACTGAAAAGACTGAAGTTCTATCTCTCTGTCAGGAAGAATCCTGCAAGAATCATCAAGGTCACTCCCAGGGTGTTCAAGAACAAGAAATCATTTCTGGAGCTGATCTTGTGACAAATCTGATGATCACTCCCAGGGTGTTCAGCCACAAATTTTAAAAATCATTGATGATCTTGTGACAAATCTGAACAACACTGAAGCTAGTCTGAATCAACCCTTATCAGAGCTGAATGTCCAAGGACCCATAAGAGCTCCCAGAGCAAGAAAGGACAAAGCTGCTGAAGCTGCTCTGATTAGAGATCTTCAGCGAAGGGGTGTTCTTCCTGACCCTGTCAATCTCGACATCTCTCTTCCTCCCAACATAATGCCTATTCCTGGTAGAGTCATCAGAGTACCAGAATATGGTATGTACTTCCTCAACCATGACAAGCAGCATTGCTTCCAAAGGGCCAGCCAGATTGGCATTGCAAAAACTGAGCATTTGGTGGCAATTAAGTATATGGGTGAAGGGTCTAACAGCGAGCCTGAGTTTATGAAGCTAATCAATGATGAACTGAAAGAGATATTGATAAATGATGAAGAGCTCAAATTCTTCAAGGTCAAGCAGGAGCTGTTAGATTAGGTGGTTGTATGTATCGTTGTTTTGTAACTGACAATTATGTTTGGTCTCTATAAATCAATGTTCTCTATGTGATGATTTATATTTACTGCTTTCTATATAAAGTAAAATGAAAAGAACCCAAAAAATAGAACCACAGGGTCAAACAAAAACAAGATAAAAACACCAAGTACTTATCAGAGAGATAATTTGTCATAAATAAATAGAGGGAGATTGTTGGGTCAGAGACCTCACTAAATGTAATTTATAGATGTCAAAATCACTTAAGTGTTTTTGTAGTTCACTGCATCAGCTAGCAGTGAACAAGTTAGAGTAGAAACGAAACTGTTGCTGATTAGTTTGATCAGCAAACAATAAATCACTTAGAATATTCTAAGTCTACTCTAAACACTGCATATGTTAGCAGTTATTCTCTAGTAACTTAAAGTACTCTTAAAGACTTCATCACTCGCTGATGAACACTTCACCTTCAGAGTTACTAAGGTTGTCGCTGAAAAGAACAAGTTTTATTTGCTGAAGTCAGACTGAAGACAGAGAGCAGTTCAATGATGTGGAAATCATCACTGCTCTATTAACCAGCGGTCCATGCCTTATCCCAGGAAGTACAATAGGTCTGACAAATACCTATTGTACAATAGAAGGTCAACTTATGCAGCACACTAGAAAATGTGCATATCTTTTCAAAGATATGTACGAACACTTATTGTACAATTGCATTAAATACCTTGTACCTTATGTTGATACATCTTAGTGTGTCTGTCAATTGGTCGAGTCTGTATTGTGTTTGTTAATGTAATTGAGTTGTTGATACATCTTAGTGTGTCTGTCAGTTGGTCGAGTCTGTAATGTGTTTGTAAATGTAATAGACTTGTTAAGTTTACATTTTCTGTGTTCTGCAACACAAGGCTTGTGTCGCATGAGTTGTTATTGCGACACAGTGTTTGTGTCGCAATAGTGATCTCTGCGACACAAGGCTTGTGTCGCATAAGTCTGCCAGTTTGTTTAGTATAAATATCAAAGTTAGAGATATTTAGGGCAAGACTTTCACACACACTTTATTCTCTGTATTTTGGCTGCTACATTGATTGAGAGAGAATATTTGGGTATTTGGGAATATAAAGTATTATTTATTGCATTTGTTCCACTTTGTTTTTGCTTTATATTCTTGTGATTGTCTCCTCCATACGATTTAATTAAAAGATCCATCAAGTGGGATCTACAATTGGTATCAGAGCCATAATCATTGATTTTGGTGGTATCAAATCGTTTTGGTAAGTTTTTAATACGTATTTTGATCATTTAATTTTTTTTTGGTGTTTGATCTTCATTGTAAAGTGTTTTGAAGTTGAAACTTGAAGTTTTTAAGCCTAAAAAACTAAGCTTTTACGAAGTTTTTCATTAAAAAATCATTAGGTTTCAAAATATTTCGTTTTTGAGCTTTCTGGGGTCTGACAGCGCCATTTTGCGACACAAGCCTGCGACATAAATTTGTGTCGCTAATAGGGTTTTAGCGACCTTAATATTTGCGACATAAAGTTGCGACATACTTGTTTTGCGACACAAGGTCTGCGCCACAGATATCTTGCGACACAATATATTGTGTCGCTGTAAGATCTTCTGCGACACAACAGTTGTGTCGCTGACTCCAGTTTTAGAAACTTTTTGAAAAGTCTTTCGAGCCCGTTACGATGACGTCTTCTGCATCAGCATCTATTCAACAAGTTGGGGCTTTGTTAAAACATAATAGTGAGGTGGGTTCAACAAATAAACCACCTATGTATACAAATGGAATGAATTACTCGGATTGGCGTCACAGATTTGAAGCATTTATATCTTTCAACGATCCTGAAATGCTAATTTATATGGAAGAAAGATATGAACGCCCCGGGAGGACCGGTATCTTTGATGGACCTATTCCTGAAAAATCCATTAAGTCTATGACTCCTGAGGAACGTAAGGCTTTTGACACTGAAAAGAAGACTTACTCTGCTATTACCATGGCTTTACCTCAACAGATTCTCCGACAACTTCGCCACCACAAAACTGCGTATGATTTATGGATTGCTTTTGAAAAGAAATGTGGTGGCAATGATCAGTACAAACGGAACAAACTGGATCTAGTCAAGAAACAGTTTGAAGTCTTTGACATGCTGCCTACTGAATCTCTTGAAGATATGTGCAGTAGATATTCACAGCTTGTTAGTGAATTAGTCGAGGGAGGTGTAAATCTCGACAAAACTGATGTTAACAAGAAGCTTTTCGGTTCCTTACCCAAAAAGTGAAATACACGAGTGCTGCTGATGGAAAAAGATGAAGACATTATGGACATGGAGCTAGATGATTTGGTTGGACAGATTGCTGCTGATCTCTTAGATATGCAGAAAAAGGAAACCAAAGCTACTGCACACCTTCAGAACCCGAAGTTATATGGTGTGGATGTTCCTGCTGCAGTGACTCAAGCTGCTAGTTCTGCATTTTTCTCTGGAGGTTCTGGTAGTTCTGGTGCTCCAAGTACATCTGGTGGATTTGGATATTCTTCCATCAACTTTTCAAGTGGGAGTGGTGCTTATTCAAACTTCAAATGTGCACCTCCTGCAGTTGCTGAAGAACATGCAGCTGTCTTTACAGCTTTCTTGTCGGCTTATGATGACTTCCTATCCAACAAGAACAGCACTGTGGATCTGACTGAAGAAGATTTCAGTCAAATTAATCAAGAAAAGCTTGAGCGTATGGACTTGAAGTGGAGCATGGCTATGCTCACAAGATGAGTCAAGAACTTCTTGAAGAAAACTGGAAGGAAGAATGTCACTGATTCGGAAGAGAAGGGTCTGGGTTTTAACAAGAGCAAGGTGAAATGCTACCAGTGTCATAACTATGGACACTTTGCTCGTGAATGTGACCGCAAGAAGAACCCACCTTCTGGCCTATCTAAACCTTCTCAGTACAACTCAACTGATAAGACCAAAAATGATGAGAAGGCAATGGTTTCCGCTGCACTGCTGCTTTCTAACAATGCTTGGGAATGGTCTGATCCAGATGAGGATGATGCAGAAAAGGCACTGATGGCTGAGGTGCATGAGGTAGATGACGAACCTTTATCTTGTATTTCGTGCATTAAATTGACTAACCAACTAAACAGGTATAGAGAGGATACCAAACGCCTTACCACTGTTATTGAAAATTTAAATGAAACAAATGACATGTTAAGAAACAGTGATAAGGCAAGTGGTTTAAAGTTAAAAGCTATTTTAGAAGAGAAAAAGGAATTGAAAGCTAAAATTTTTGAACAACAAGATGAAATTGGTAGCTATGTTGATGTACTATCATCTGTTAAAAAAGAACTTGTTGAGTCTCAAACTGAGGTTCTAAATTTAAAGAAAAAGCTTTCAAACTTTTCGGTCTCCTCACTAGTCTTTGATGAAATCCTACAGGCACAGAGGACCGATACCAAAAGTAAGGCAGGACTTGGTTTTCATCAAGTTCCACCTCCTAAGGATTATCTTCCCATGCCTGTTAGGGATAATGTTAATGACTTAATGCCTATCTTTACAAAGATAGATCTTAAACCCGTCAAACCTGCTGTTAGCATCAAAATAAGTAAGCATGAGCTAGTTAAGGCTGAAACTGTCTTCATTGCATCCAAACAACCTGAAACTAGTAGGCCCGAGCCAGTTAGGGCTAATACTAGTGAGTCTGAAACAAGTAAGACTCAAAAGGTTGAGAAAGTTAAACCTATTAAGGCCAAGATTCATCAGACTGAACTTATTAAGTCTGAAAATATAGTTGAGCCTAAATTAGGAAAGACTCTTTCTGTGCTTCCTCGTATTATTGAAGAGGAAATTGAAATTGAGGATATAACTGATCAAGAGTATCGACCAGTTAAGAAAAACGTCAAGCATGAAAATCATATAATTACTATCGAACAAAATGAACAGGCTATAACAAAAGGAAAAGGTAAAGCTATGGCTGAACCTCAAAAGAAGATTGTTTCTAAAACAACTACATTAAATTAATCTTCTTTTGGTCGAGCTCATCGGATTATTCCTCAATCTCAATCAAGTGTTGAGCATCGATCCTGCTTCTACTGCAAGAAGCAAGGTCATTTGATAAATGTTTGTCCCGTGCTTGCGAAGAAACAGTATGGGAAACAGGTTTCGCGAGCCTCAAAATTTAAGAATCCTTCAAAGAAGTCTATTTCAATGAAAGGCTCAAAGACTCCAGTCCTAGTTGTCAAAGTCAACAAAGTTGAGCAAAATACTTTGCAAAACTTGAAGCTCAAAGTTGTTGACTCGCAAGCATCCAAACCAAAGCAGGTTTGGAAGATTAAAGAATCTTGCAAAGATTCTACATCTGACAATACCTCATCAGTAAAACATTCTAAACTTTTTGAAAACAAAGTTTTGACTGATGTGGTCATTGTTGATGATGTTACTGGAGTACCCAAGACTATAAAGGCTTGGGTCTCCATTTCTAACTAATTTACCTTGTTTGTGGTGCCGCAGCAACTTGAATCTGTAAAGAATAGTAAATGGTATATCGACAGCGGTTGTTCTCGGCACATGACCGGTGATGTTTCCCTTTTATCTGAGGTTCATGCCTACAATGGAGGATATGTGGCCTTCGCTGGTGACAAAGGGGGAGTTATTTCTGGTCAGGGTACGCTTACTAATGGAATGGTAAGCTTTGAGAAGGTGAATTTTGTAGAACAATTGCAACACAATCTTCTCAGTGTCTCTCAAGTGTGCGATAAAAAGTACACTACTACTTTCACAGACACTGAGTGTTGCATATTGAAGCCGGGATTTGTTATCCCTGAAGAATGGGTGCTTCTAAGGGCACCTCGGGAGCGAGACACGTATATTCTTGACATGAGTACTGTGGAAACTACACAGCTCACATGTCTTCTATCTAAAGCTCCTGAGAAGGAATCGTTATTATGGCACAGGCGTATGGGACACTTGCACTTTCGCAAGATGAACTACCTGATCAAGAATGATCTAGTGCGAGGTGTCCCTAAGCAATCCTTTGGACTGAATGATCATTGCGTCCCTTGTCAGAAAGGAAAGCAACACAAGAAGTCTCAGAGACCGAAGCTGGCCAATTCAACTGAGAAGCCCTTGGAGCTGTTTCACATGGATCTATTCGGGCCAGTCAGAAAGAAGAGTTTGGGAGGAGCTTCGTATTGCCTAGTTGTGACGGATGATTATTCGCGGTTTTCTTGGGTTTATTTTTTGAAGACCAAGGATGAAGTGTCTGAGATTCTCATCTGTCTATTCGACAAACTGCAAAATCTTTGTGAGTTGAGAATCAAGAAGATAAGGAGTGATAACGGTACAGAGTTTAAGAACTCGATTATAGAGCTGTACTGTTTGAGCAATGGTATTGAACACCAATTCAGTGCCGCAAGGACTCCACAGCAAAATGGGGTTGCAGAACGTAAGAATAGGACTTTGATTGAGGCTGCACGTACAATGCTATCTGACTCTAAGCTTCCAATCACATTTTGGGCTGCTATGTTCTGAATCGGGTGTTAATGGTTAAGAAGAAGAATAAGACATCCTATGAATTGTTCAACAACAGAAAGCCTAATCTACAGTTTCTTGAACCATTTGGCTGCCTATGCACTATTATGCACACCAAGGAACGAATTGCTAAGTTTGGTGAGAAATCTTGTGAAGGTGTTTTTCTAGGATTCTCTAATAACTCACCAAACAAACGTGTGTATAACTTAGTGACCAAGCGTGTGGAAGAACATTTTGAAGTCACCTTTTTCCATTACACTGACAACCGTTAGGGGAAGGGACCTGAATATTTGTTTGACTATCAAACACTATTTGATTCTTTCAATATTCCTGAGGAAAATGAAGAAGAGGATATAGTGACACTACTTCATGGGCTGGACATCGCTTCTGAAACACCACCCATCTCTGTTCCTCCACCACCTACAGGAACACCAGCAACTGCTCCTGCTGCTACTTGTGAGACTCCACCTCCACTCGTTACTGAGAATGTTCCTGATCCTACAAATGATGAGGAACAAATGTTTGAGGATTCTGTTCAATCACCTGCATCTGACCTTGAAGATTTACCTGCACTTCAACTCGAACTTGAAGCTGACTCTACAAACCTTGATTCTATCATCGTTCCGGCTGCAATTCCGAGTTCTCGGATCAATGTGTCACATCCAGTTGATGCCATTCTCGGTGATTTAAACAAAGGTGTTTTAACGAGAAGACAGATTGCTGCTGCTGAACAATCTGTGTTGACACCGTCTCCTGTTACCGTCACTGATCCTGTTTGTCTTGCTTCGGAAATTGAAGAATGCTTTCTCTCACAAGTAGAACCGAAGAAGACAGCTGATGCGTTGAAGGATCCATACTGGGTTGAGGCTATGCAGGAAGAGCTTCAACAATTCAACAAGCTGCATGTATGGACTTTGGTGCCTTTACCCAAGGGTGTTCATCCTATTGGCACTCGTTGGGTATATCGTGTGAAGAAGGATAATCGGGGCGTGGTAATTCGCAACAAAGCACGTCTAGTGGTCCAGGGCTTCACTCAAATTGAAGGTTTGGACTACGATGAAGTATTTTCCCCGGTTGCTCGTTTGGAATCCATCCGCATTTTCCTGGCATACGCTTCATTAAAAGGATTTCGGGTTTACCAGCTTGACGTTAAGAGTGCATTTCTGTATGGTCAAGTGGTTGAAGAAGTCTATGTCAAACAGCCGCCTGGTTTTGAAGACTCTGTTCATCCGAACTTCGTCTGCAAGCTGGACAAGGCATTGTATGGTCTTCATCAAGCTCCTAGAGCTTGGTATGAGCGGCTTGCGACTCATCTCCTAAAGAATGGTTTTGTACGAGGAACGATCGACAGTACTCTCTTCATCAAGCATGCAGGGGAGGACTTGTTATTAGTACAGGTTTATGTGGATGACATCATCTTTGGTTCCACCAAGGATGAACTGTGTCGCGACTTCGAGCGGATCATGAAGTCAGAATTTGAAATGAGTGCAATGGGGGAGCTGAATTTTTTCTTGGGCGTACAAGTCGAACAGTTTGCTAAAGGGATTTACATTCATCAGTCCAAGTACGTCAATGATATGCTTACGCGGTATAACTTGACTGACTGTAAATCCTATGGGACGCCTTTAGAGCTGAATCATCACCTTGGTCCAGCGGAAGATGAAGAGGACTGTCCGGAAAAAGATTACCGATCTATGATTGGTTCTCTGATGTATCTCACTGACTCGCGTCCGGACATTGTCTTTGCAGTCTCTCTCTGTTCCAGGTATCAGGCTAAACCAAAGATGTCTCACATGAAGGCAGTTACGCGAATCTTCGGTTATCTCAAATGTAGACCAACTCTTGGTCTATGGTATTCTAATGAGAAAACCTTCACGCTCACTGCTTATTCGGACTCGGATTATGGGGGATGCAATATGGATAAGAAGTCCACTTTTGGTGGATGTCAGTTTCTTGGACCTCGGCTCGTATCATGGCAGTGCAAAAAGCAAACAACTGTTTCTACCTCAACCGCAGAGGCTGAATACATTGCTGCTGCTAGTTGCTGTTCCCAGGTTCTTTGGATACAACACCAGTTGCGCGATTACGGTTTACTCTTATCTATGACTCCTATTCATATAGATAATACTGCTGCTATATGTATTACACATAATCCTGTCCAACATTCTAAGACCAAACACATAGAAATTAGGTTTCATTTCATTCGTGATTGCTATGAAAAACACCTAATTGATCTGGTCCAAATAGATACCCTTAAGCAGAATGCCGACCTGTTCACCAAAGCCTTTTCCCGTGCTCGTTTCGATAAGCTAGTCAACATGATAGGGTTACGTTTCTTTCCCATTCAAAAGTAATATTTGTGACCTTAGTCTGTTATGTTATTATTATTATTATTAAAAAAAAAGAAAAAAGAAAAAAAGGTTAAGCAATAGCCATTCTTTATGCTTACTAGCATTAAAGAAACGCAACGTTGCAACATCTGTTAAAGACGTTTATTTGTGTCTGTAAACAACTAGGGATATGATAGTACATTAGGAGACACTCCTCAAACGACAAGTTTAGGTCTTATCCTTGATATATCAGTAGGTTTATCTCGTATTTGTTATACTTGTCCTTATAGACATCTGATTACTTGCACGATGTATTGGTAGGCATGTTCATACTCCTCTTTGAGCAACTAAGAAATACCTTAATCTGTGTTTAATCTTTTGTGATGACCAACATATGATGTATGACAATGGTTCTTAATTCTTATGTATCAGCTTGCCATGCTTCTATTAACTTGAGCTTGTATATGACAACATTTGGGAATTTATGCTGTCTGTTTCTGTTGGTACATTTAGTGTGTCTATCACTTGGTCTAGAGTTTGAATTGTAATTAGTTAGTCAAATTCTGATGTATCCAGCGACATTGACAATATCGCTATAGCGATATTGGCAATATCGCCTAGGCGATATCATCAATATCGCCTAGCTGATTAGGTAATAGTATAAATACCTAATTAGGGTTTCGGTTTTGCTGCAGCAGTAGTTGACATACGAATTTGTGCAGCTTGTGTTATTCTCTCTGAGCATTGTTTTGTAATTCACAACTGGTTTGTTTGATAAATATATTATTGTGACTACTTGTGTTGAATTTGTTCTTTAAACGTACTTTGACTAAGCTTTTGATTTCCGCGCTTAAGCTTTTGTCTTATTGATTCATTGTTAAAGGTCTGTCCTTATTACGTTCCTGCAAGTGGTATCAGAGCCATTTAATCATTGGATTAGTGGTTTTTGAATCAATTTTAGTACGTTTATAAATCTTTTAAACTTGTTTTACGATAAACAAATTGTTTATCAGTCTTAAAAGGTTTTTATTCATTAGTTTTTGTGATATCTGGTGCTGTGGTCGTATTTTTTAAACCTTATTTTCGTTTGATTCGTAAAAATTTTAATTTTTAAGGTTTTCAGCTGTTTTAGCGATATTGATAACGATATTACCATCAATATCGCCATTAGGGTTTTTAGCGACATTGTTACTTCTGTGCTCATTAATTTGAGCGATATCACTAGCAATATTACCTTGATATCGCCTAGTTGATTTTAGCGATATTATCCCAATATCGCTTGATTGATTTTAGCGATATTATCCCAATATCGCGTGTGATATCTGATTTTGATTTGTGCTTTAACTAGCGACATTGATAGCGATTTTATCAATATCGCCTTATCAATTTAGCCTGCGATATTAACAATATCGCTTTGTTATTTTAAATCAGATTTTCCACTTAAGACAAAACTTATTTTTTTAAAATGTCGACCTTACAAGCTGTGAATGCCATGCTAAAACACAATGCTGAATGGAATACTCTGAATGGCGAGGGAGGTTCTTATCGTTTGTCGCGTTTACTGATCCATAAATGGAAATACCTTTGCTCGAACAATATGCTAGACCAGTTTCGAGTGGAGAACATGTAGGTATTCCTCCACCAAAGCCAATTCGTTCTATGTCGGTTGAAGAACGAAAAGCATGGGAGTGTGAGAGAAAGGCTCACTCTGCCATTACCATGGCACTTCCTGCTGATGCCATGAAAATGTTCAAACAACATGATATTGCCTATGATTTATGGAATGGCATTGCTGAACGGTGTGGAGGTACTACCGAGTACAAACAGAGTAAACTGGAACTTGTGAAGAAACAGTACGATCTGTTTGACATCCAAAAGAATGAAACAGTTAAAGATTTGTTTTGTAGATATTCACGCCTTGTGAATGAATTAAAAGAAGGAGGGTATAAATTTAGTACCATTGAGGTTAATAAGAAACTCTTAAATGCCCTTCCTTCTCACTGGGAAACTCGTGTGCTGATGATGGAAAATGATCCAGATGTGCTGGCAATGACTCTAGATCAACTCATTGGCAAATTGGAAACTTGTGCATTGGATATTCAAAAGAAAAGCACAAGATCTGGTTCCTCTGCTTCCTGACAATAGTAATTTTGGATATGGTAGTACAACACTTTTATCTGGGCCGTCTACCTCTTCATCTAAGTCAAACTATTCTCAGGGAAATCATTCTGCTGGAACATTCTCTTCGTTTCCACCTCAACTATCCTCCTCTGCAACTGCTTCTCAAAATGAGCATGCAGTTATTTTCAACGCATTCTTATCATCTTATGATGATTTCCTTTCCAAGAGGATTAGCTCGGTAGATCTTACCGATGAATATTTTGCCCAAGTGGATCCTGACGAGCTAGAGAGGGTTGACCTCCGTTGGAACATGGCCATGCTCACAAGAAGGACGAAGACATACTTGAAGAGAACTGGAAAGAGATCTCTTGAAGATGTTACTGATAAAACGAGTATGGGTTTTGACAAATCAAAGATCAGATGTTATAAATGTCAAAACCTAGGCCATTTCGCAAGAGAATGTGAGAAGGGTAGACAACCCTCGACGGGTTTCACAAGACCTTCTGCCTTCAAGAAGGACAATGAAGTTGCCAAGGCTGCTATAATGTTGGAAGATGAAGAAGCCTATGACTTCTCGGCCATGGATGATCAAGATAATATAGCACTGATGGCAGATGTTGAGAATCAGGTAGAATGTGATTCATTTAACTGTGAAACCTGTATTAAATTAACTGGTAAAATTAACAGGTATATAGTAGATAATGATCGCTTGAATACAGATTTAACAAGTCTTGTTCAAGCGAACAGAGTTTTAAAAGACAATGAAAAAGTTTTTGAAATAAGTCAGAAAACACTTATCGAGGAGAAGAAAGATCTAAAAGCTATGATTTACAATAAACAAGATGAAATCGATAGCTATTTAAAACTGATTGTTCATCTTAAAAAAGATCTTGCTTCTGCTCAAGCCGATAACCTTGATTTAAAAAGAAAACTGACAAACATTTCAACATCTACTATGGTCTTTTCTGACATCCTTCAAAGTCAGAGGACTGATACAAAAAGCAAGGCTGGCCTTGGTTATCACAACCATCCTCCTCCTTCAAACTTGAATCAGCCTATTCTGTCAAAGGATGAAATTAAAGATTTTGTGCCTTCTGTTCTCCAGAAGGATACAATTCCTGTGGTTGAACCAGTTACTAAGCCTAAATCTGAAGAGGCTGCTGATGTCAAGCGACCTGAGTCGCTTAAAGTTCCAACCTTAAACAAAAGGAAGGCTGAGCTTATTAAGCCTATTTTGTTTGTGCCTTCAACAACTGTTGAAGAGGTGGTGGAAGTGGAAGATGTAACTCACGAGGTTACAAAGAAAGTTGAGAAAAATAATAGTAAACCTGAAAATTTAATCCTTACTATCGAAGATAGAGGACAAATTTTTACTAAAAAACACTCAACTACTAAGGATTTAAAAAGGATACAGGTAGAGAATATTAAAAATCATAATGTTTCAATTAAAAATCCTTCATCTAAGGTTATCTCAACTATCAATACAGTTACTCCATCATGTTCACATAAGTGTTCATGTGCGGTAAATGTACCTGATATCAAAACTCGTAGGTCACCTCTTTCACCTAAACCACTATCGAGTGATGATAAGACCTTCAGAGAGAGAAGATCTTGTTTTTACTGTAAGAAGCAAGGTCATCTCATTAATCAATGCCTTATGCTGGGCATCACGACATGATCCAGGTCATTTCAAAAATAGAAATTTTCAAAAATCAAAACAGCCTGAATTATCTCGTAGTGTCCCAATTTCAAAAGTTAATGACATCACTCCTACTCAACCGATAGCTAGAAAGGTTGATGTTATTAAAAAGCAATTTATTGTTCCTCAGAAAGTTTGGAAAAAGAAAAAGGAACAGGTTTTAGTTTCTTCTAAAATTATCACATCAGTAAATGAGAATGATTTACTGAAAAACAAAGTGTTAACTGAAGTGATAGTAATAGATGAAGTTTCAGGAGAACCCAAGTCTATCAAGGCTTGGGTCTCCATTTCAAACTAACATTTTTTTTTGTTGTGTTGTGACAGTCAAAAGTGCAAAACAGCAAATGGTACTTAGATAGTGGCTGTTCACGACACATGACAGGCAATGTCTCCCTGCTTACAGATGTTAAAACACACAATGGGGGACATGTTGCCTTTGCTGGTGATACTGGAGGAACGATAACTGGATTAGGAACACTCACTAATGGACAAGTGAGCTTTGAGAATGTGAACTTTGTTGAGGAGCTGAAACACAATTTGATTAGTGTCTCACAAGTTTGCGATAAGAAGTTTACTGCAGCATTCACAGATCTAGAATGTTTAATATTGAAGCCGTGATTTATAATTCCCGATGAATGGATTCTTATTAGAGCTCCAAGAGTGAAGAACTCTTACATTTTGGATATGAGGACAGTTGAAACTAAGGAACATACCTGTTTATTAACCAAAGCTTCTTCTAAGGATTCATTATTGTGGCACAGAAGGATGGGTCATATTCATTTCAAGAAAATGAATTTTCTGGTAAAACACGATCTAGTGGAGGGGATTCCTAAGCAATCTTTTGCTTTGGAAGATGATTGTGTTTCGTGCTTAAAAGGAAAACAGCACAAGAAGTTTCACAAGTCTAAGCAAGTTAATTCCATTGAATCTCCATTGGAATTACTTCATATGGACTTGTTTGGACCCGTTAGTACGAGGAGTATTGGAGGCAAATCTTACTGCCTAGTAGTTACTGATGACTACTCTCGTTTCTCGTGGGTTTACTTCTTGCGTTTAAAAGATGAAACACCAGATATATTGACCTATCTTTTCGATAGACTTGAAAACCTGTGCAATTTGAGGATTAAGAAGATACGTAGTGACAATGGAACGGAATTCAAGAATAAACTTCTTGAACTATACTGTCTACGTAAAGGGATTGTTCATCAATTTAGTGCTGCCAGAACTCCACAACAGAATGGGGTTGCTGAGAGAAAGAATAGAACGATCATTGAAACAGCTCGGACTATGCTTTCAGACTCACATTTACCAATAACTTTCTGGGCTGAGGCAGTTAACACGGCGTGTTATGTATTAAACCGTGTTTTGATGAATAAACGGAAAAACAAAACTTGTTATGAGTTATTCAATAACCGGAAACCAAACCTAAAATTTTTGGAACCTTTTGGATGTCCTTGCACCATTTTAATTACAAAAGATAAAGTTTCAAAATTCGGTGAAAAGGCATTTGATGGGTTATTTCTAGGATTTTCGGTTAATTCTCCTAACAAGAGGGTTTTCAATAAGGAAACGGGAATGATTGAGGAACATTTTGAGGTAAAATGTTTAAAGTACACGGAGACTCCAAAAGGAAAAGGTCCAGATTGGTTGTTTAAGTACGATTATCTATTTAACTCATTCCACCTTCCAACTTTTGATGAAGTAGATGAAGCTGTAACGCTTCTTCATGGATTACATCTTAATCCTGATATCTCTTCACCATCACCTTCTTCCTCTCCTGTTAACACTGTTCCTTCATCACCCTTGCCCGCTGCTGTTCCTGAGAGTTCTTTTGCTGATCAACAACCTGATGCCTCTCCTGCTACTGTTGATGCTGTGGATGACTCTCCTCCTGTAATTGAAGAAGAACCAATTGCTCAAGAGGTTGAGCTAAATAATCTGGAAACAAACCTCACACCGGACTTAATACCCATTACTCGCATTCATCAGAACCATCCTACTAACAATATTATTGGAGATTTGAATGCAGGTGTTTTAACACGAAGAAAAGCGGCTGAAGTTTCATCAAAGATCGATCTTTCGGATGAAACATCTGAAGATCCTTGTTTGAAGGCTGAAATAGAAGAATGCTTCTTATCTCAAATTGAGCCAACAAAGATCGATGCGGCTCTAAAGGATTCACACTGGGTATCTGCAATGCAAGAAGAGTTGCAGCAATTTGTAAAATTGCAAGTCTGGACTCTTATACCACTCCCTAAAGGAATACACCCCATTGGAACACGCTGGGTGTTTCGTGTCAAACGTGATGATAGGGGAGTGGTAATCAGAAATAAGGCTAGGATTGTTGTCCAAGGCTATACACAACAAGAAGGATTAGACTATGATGAAGTTTTTGCACCTGTTGCAAGAATGGAATCAATCCGTATTTTCCTAACCTATGCAACATTTAAGGGGTTTCGCGTCTATCAGCTGGACGTGAAGAGTGCGTTTCTATATGGAAAGGTTGCTGAAGAAATATATGTTCGTCAGCCACCTGGTTTTGAAGATTCCGTCAACCCAGATTATGTGTGCAAGCTGGATAAAGCTCTTTATGGTCTACATCAAGCTCCGCGTGCGTGGTATGAACGGTTGGCAACGCACTTGATCAAGAATGGTTTTGAACGTGGTCAAATCGACAGCACTTTGTTTATCAAGAGAACTGAAAAGAGTCACCTACTAGTTCAAATCTATGTAGATGATATTATTTTTGGTTCGACTGATGAATCTTTGTGTCGTCATTTTGAGAAGATTATGAAATCCGAATTCGAAATGAGTGCTATGGGGGAGCTAAAGTATTTTTTGGGTGTCCAAGTTGATCAATCTCCGAAGGGCACCTACATTCATCAATCAAAGTATGTCAACGACATGTTGACACGCTACAAATTGCTTGATTGTAAAGAATATGGCTCTCCCATTCCCATCAATCATAATCTTGGACCAGATACCGAAGAGGAAGATTGTGAAGACAAGCTGTATCGGTCGATGATTGGATCGTTAATGTATCTTACTGCTTCTCGACCCGATATAGTGTTTGCTGTGTCGCTGTGTTCTAGATATCAATCGCAACCCAAGGTTTCTCACTTAAAGGCGGTTAAACGGATATTTGGATATCTCAAACATAGACCTACTCTAGGTCTATGGTATCCAACTGAGAAGTCATTTGCTCTCACAGCGTATTCTGATTCTGACTATGGTGGTTGTAGCATCGATAAGAAGTCTACGTCAGGAGGATGCCAGTTTCTTCGTTCACGCTTAGTCTCTTGGCAATGCAAAAAGCAAACGGCAGTTTCCACTTCCACAGCGGAGGCTGAATATATTGCTGCTGCCAGTTGCTGTTCACAAATTTTGTGGATTCAGCACCAACTTCGTGATTACGGTTTACTCTTGACCATGACTCCATTATATATTGATAATACTGCTGCCATATGCATAACTAAAAATCCTGTACAACATTCGAAAACCAAACACATAGAGATTAGGTTTCATTTTATACGAGATTGCTATGAGAAACATTTGATCGACCTTGTCCAAATAGAAACTGATAAGCAAAACGTTGATTTGTTTACCAAGGCCTTCTCTAGAACTAGGTTTGACCAACTGATTGATATGATAGGGTTGCGCTTCTTTCAAGACAAACAGTAAACTGTGCCAAAATCTTTCTGTTGCTTATTTATTTGTTTCTGCATACAACTGTTCATGGCAATAGCCACTCTTTATGTTTCTTAACATTAAAGAAAAGTAATATTGCAACATTTGTAAAAGACGTTTTAGATGTGTCTGTAAACAACTAGGGAAATGATAGTACATTAGGAGACACTCTTCAATTGACAATCTTAAATTTTATCCTTGATATATCAGTAGGTTTATCACGTATCTGTTATACTTGACCTTCTAGACATCCACCTACTTGCACGATGTATTGGTAGGCATTCTCATACTCATCTTTCATCATCTAAGAAATCTCTTAATTTGTGTATGATCTTTCGTGATGATCATCATATGATGTATGACAATGCGTCTTAATTCTTTTGTGTCAGCTTGCCATGCTTCTGTTAACTTGAGTTTGTATATGACAACATTTGGGGAATTATGCTGTCTGTTTCCTTTGTTGTACGTTTGTACAGACCTGGTCTCAGTCAGTATACTTTCAAAACAATGCAAACAAAAGTCAAAAGTACTTTCCAATCTTATAAAATCAAAGATTACTTACGAGGTCACCAAATGGTTTGACCAAGTTTGGTTTTGCAAACACCTGAATCAAGTGTATGTCGCTTTGTTGTACGTAAGTACAGACCTGTCACCGCTGGCTTGATTCTTAAAAATGTTGAATTCAAATGCTTTCTCTAACTAATCGAAGTTTTGAGCATGACTTGATACTAAGGGTATATCTATGTGGGATTCACGGAGATTTATTCACTCTAACAATAACTGTTAACCTTGAAGTTTGAGTATGTTATATGTTTAAGTGGAAAAATAATACCGATAATCGTCCTGTTCCTGATTGTCTCTTTGGCTAGTTACCTCTACGTGCTAAATTTAAGATTGGACAACTATACTGATAATCAAATTAACATTTAAACTTGTCTTGCGAATCTGTCTTACTAATATGATCCCTAATAAGACACTATCCTCTTCGTTTTGATTATTTAAAAATAAAAAAATAAAAAAAATAAATAAAATAAATAAAAAAAGATAATAGTTAAACAGTATGCTGTGTATGTTAGTTAATTTTATATTTTGTTTATTTAAGCTTATTTTATTTTATTTTATTTTATTTTATTTTAAATTTGTCACAACTTACTGTTTATCTTTGGATTTTAGCGATATTGATGGCGACATTGCAATGTCGCCCTCCTAGAAATTGGATTTTGGCGATATTGTGTAGCGATATTGTGATATCGCCAATTTAGATATTTGTGTAGCGATATTGGTTAGTGATATTGTCAAGCGATATTGACAATATCGCTGAATATTTAAATTTTATATAAACAAATATCTGTCACTGTATCCGATACACATTCAAAATTCTCATAGCGATATTGAGTGCGATATTGTCTGCGATTTTAGCGATATTGCATTCTCTTTCGATTTCTCTTCCGTTTTCACTCAAAAATCAAATCAAACCACTTCACTGTGCTCGTCTTTGCTTATTACATCAACTGGTATGTGCCCATTGCCTTTTATTTTAATTTTAATACCATATTTGCTAAGTGTGTGTTCGGTTTACTGTGTTATTTGTATCTGCGTTTTATCTGTCGAATTAGGGTGTAAAAACTAGTATAACTTGTTCCCTGCATCTCATAGATACTCGTAGCATAGTTTGTTTGGTTTAGATCATCCTTTTTCTGTGAAAAATTTGGATTTTGCCCGTTCGCTGATTTCACAGCGATATTGTGGGGCAATATTGTAATATCGCCCAAATTAGGGTTTTGATTTTAGCGATATTGGCCCCAATATCGCTTAAATTGGATTAATTTCCAACACTGTTACATTTTAGCGATATCATGCCAATTTTTCTACATTTTAGCGATATTGTTCAGCGATATTGTGGTATCGCTGAAATTGACTAGCGATATTGCACAATATCGCCTCATGTGGATTAATTTCCAATATCGCTGATTTCAATCAGACTTTGTCAATTTTGTCTGATTTAAGCGATATTGCACTCAATATCGCATAAATTAATTTATGCGATATCAGTGTCAATATCGCCTAAATCAGAAAGGGCTTATTGGGCCTGGCCCAAACTTTTGCTGAACTGGTCCAGTTTTCATGTCTAAATTGAATTTGTGGCCTGTTCTCGATCCGATTACTCACTGCTTTCGAGTTTTGTGTTTTTATTGACTTGTTTTGCAGAAATGGAAGATTTCGCGCAGTTTGATCTAAAGTGTGACGTTCGTCACAATATTACTGCTTTTCTAGACGGATCCAAAGATTCTGCTGAGCCTTTTCGGCCTATGATCGCGTTTCTACGAAGGTCGCGTATATTTACTGCTATTTCGGCTTCCACGACCATATACAGAGACCATATCGGTCAATTTTGGCGGAATGCTGCTGTGAATAGTGATCTGGACTATACACGATTGATTTCGACGGTCCACGGACGTCAAATTATTATTTCAGAACAGCTGATTCGTGACGTTCTTCAGCTTGACGATCATCCTGATATGTTGATCCAGTTCTCGCACGAATTTATTGTGGGTGCGATGAATCGCTTGGGGTACACTGGTAATCACGCCGACCAGTATCGAAAAGGAAATTTAACTCGTGTCTGGCGTTGGTTGATGCACATTTTTATCCTGTGCATTTCGAACAGGAAAGCTGGGTACGATGGTACCAGTGATCGAACAGTCTGTGCTATGTTAGCCCTAATCTACAACAAACCGTATAACTATTCGGGCTATATCTTCCGATCAATGGTTGATAACGCTCAACTAGGGGATAACAGATGGTATATGTATCCCCGATTTTTACAACTGATCATCAACCACGAGCTTCCGGGATTGGCGACTGATGCCACCCGCGTATACAGGCAGACTCCGATGTCCAATCGGATATTTGGGGTCATGAGCTCCAATGGAAAAGGGGTTCCAATTCCCCCTGATACGCCTTTGTTCGGTCATATTCTTGATCCGAACTACCAACCACCGGCAAACGACGGATACTTAGATCCGGTGGTTCGTCAGCCTGAATTGAATGACGATCATCTTGAGGACGTCCCTGTACAATCTACAGAAGATCCTCTTGAGGGTGTTTATGTGAGTGTCACCTCACAAGGTGCCTTACACAGTTTACAAGTTCACGGGGACACTTCTGAAGGGTCCTCTGACTCAACGTCTTCTGGTCCTCCTGGTGGCTTAACTGAGAGTGACTCTGAGGGCTTGGTCCCGCCTCCTCAAGAGATTGAACATCTGAGGCGGATCAATCCTCAAAAGTATTTGAGAATTCAAAGACGTATTGCTGAAGGCAGGCAGCATGTTCCACTCAAAGATAAACGCATTAGGACTGCTGCTGATGCTGAATATGTGCGTCCTCCACCTAAGAAGTCCAAGATTGCACGAGAAGTTGCTACATCTTCCAGGGCACAGGCTGCACCGCAGGTGGATATTCCGGTTCAACCACACCCCTCGGTCCTTCAAGAACTAATCAAGAGGCTGGATACGATGCAGCACACACTGGACTCACAAGCCGCTGTGATACAAGTTCAAGATACAAGGCTTGCGGCCGTGGAGAAAGAGAACGCGGTTCTTAGGTCTAGGGTGGTGACTTTGGAGTCTCAATTGGTCGTTTCGGGGGAGATAGAGAATAGTGAAAAACCAAATGTAACTCCCCCGCAAACCGAAAATGTAAATGTTGATTCAGGTAATGAAACTGCTCGTTTAGATTACTTCTCGTTTGAAGAAATACCTGGTCAACCAAGACCGTTAGCTGTTGACTATTCGTGTGCGGACTTGACATATCTTGCGAGAATGGTTAACCGATCCGATAATGTGAGGGAGGATACTCCTGAAGAAGATTCTGACCTAGAAGCTGAAGATGAAACATTCAATGAGGATGAATTTTATTATGGTGCTCCGATTGTTGAGTCAGACTCATCTGAAGAAGAAGATGAATCTCCTGAAGACTCAAATGAACCTGAAACTGAAATGCTTGAATCTCCAAAGGTTCCTGAAACAGCTGAAGAGAGAGGTGCTCGTCTAGCTTCCTGGTGGCCACATGGTAAAGAAAAGATTGTGCCTGTCACGTGCAAATCTTACAAGGTCAAGGGAGAGTACAAAGGTTTAATAAAAAGCTGGAAAGTCTCGAATGACAAGTTCATGATTAAAAGGACTGATGGAGTCCAATACTTTAAACTTTCATTCACAAAGTTGAGTACGTTGCCTAAAGGAGAATTAAATAGGCTTGCTCAGCTACAATTGATCAACCCAGACAGAAACAACCGTGCAGATTTTATCCAAACTACGCTACAAAAGGAAATCCGTACAAAGAGGTACAGCTTCATAAAGCCGACTCTTGGAAAACGAATTACTTACAAGAAGCGGATAGATCCATCTACCAATCAGCCTATGATCAGGATGCGTTATCCGCCGGCTATCTACATCAAAAGAATCACTCTGGAAACAGTTCCCTTAAACTTTCTCAGAAGATTTCATTATTGGGAGTTTGATAGTCAAACAGGAGAAGCTGTGTTGATTTTTGTGCCAGAGAATGTGGAACCTGAGAAGACATCTCTCTATGGGTTAAAGAAAACGCAGTATCGAGTTTTGGATCCAATGAGTTTGATAAACTTATCAAAGGAGGATATGAGGAAGCTGTTCGATAATCGCATAAGGTATTACCGAGGTAATCCGACTAATGAAAAGCTCGCTCAACAATTTCAGAAGATTGTTGACATCTGTGTTACCCATGGAATCCATGCGGGTGGAAAATTTCCTGCTGGATGGGTTTGAGCTGAAGATTCTTTTTGAAGACCAAGCTGAAGACACGGGGGAGTTTATTGGTACATTTAGTGTGTCTATCACTTGGTCTAGAGTTTGAATTGTAATTAGTTAGTCAAATTCTGATGTATCCAGCGACATTGACAATATCGCTATAGCGATATTGGCAATATCGCCTAGGCGATATCATCAATATCGCCTAGCTGATTAGGTAATAGTATAAATACCTAATTAGGGTTTCGGTTTTGCTGCAGCAGTAGTTGAAATACGAATATGTGCAGCTTGTGTTATTCTCTCTGAGCATTGTTCTGTAATTCACAACTGGTTTGTTTGATAAATATATTATTGTGACTACTTGTGTTGAATTTGTTCTTTAAACGTACTTTGACTAAGCTTTTGATTTCCGCGCTTAAGCTTTTGTCTTATTGATTCATTGTTAAAGGTCTGTCCTTATTACGTTCCTACAGTTTCCTTTGTTGTACGTCTGTACAGACCTGGTCTCCGTCAGTATACTTTCAAAATCTAAGCAAACAAAAGTCAAAGTACTTTCTAATCTTATAAAAATCAAAGATTCCTCACAAGGTCGCCAAATGGTTTGACCACGTCTGGTTTTGCTTACACCTGAATCAAGTTTAAGTCGCTTTGTTGTACGTATGTACAGACCTGTCACCGCTGGCTTGATTCTTAAAAATGTTGAATTCAAATGCTTTCTCTAAATAATCAAAGTCTTGGGCATGTCTTGATACTAGAAGTATATCTATGTGGGATTCACGGAGACCTATTCAATCTCACAATAATTGCTAAGCTTGAAGTTAAGCATGTTACATGTTTAAGTGGACAAACAATACCGATAATCGTCTTGTTATAGATTGCTTCTCAGGCTTGTTAACTTTGCTTGATAAATTTAAATTTGGACAAGTATACTGATAATCGAATTAAAATTTGACATTGTCTTGCGAGTCTGTCTTTCTAATATGATCCCTAAATAGACACCTCTCAAAACGTTCTTTTATCTTATTTTTAATATTATATATTTGTTTTTGTTCAATCTCTTTTCTAAGTGTCACACATAAAAATTAAAATTTAACCCTTTATTGACTTTTGCGACACAAGACTTGTGTCGCACATTTGTGTTGCTAACAGCGACACAAGACTTGTGTCGCACAATATGTTGATCATCCAACGACACAAGACTTGTGTCGCACCATTGTGTCGCTCATTGTGTCCCGGGTATAAATACCCTCGTGTCGCTGTAATTAGTTTCTAATTACCTGCGACACAAAATTTGAAATCCTGCGACACAAGTGGATCCTGCAACACAAGGCCTCCGACGCATTTTTTCGATCTTTCTGTGATTTTTACGCGTTCTCTGTTCGATTACTTGCTTGTATCTTGTTCTCCTTCCCTCCACGCATCCATAGGTACCAGTTTTAACAATTATTAGTACGTATTCATTATTACATTTGTATTTAAAGTTGCGGATATTTGGGCCTCTTTTATTTGCAAAATTAAATGATCTACAGTGTTTTAATGCGTGTAATACTTATTGTATAATGCTCCTGTTATACTGGTGCACCCTTGGAATCGATTGAAACTCAAAAACCCCAAATTTTTGTTCATCTGAAAATCTGGGTTTCTGATGTGTTCATCTTTGCGACACAACTGTTATGTCGCCATGTTATGTTGCGACACAATTCTTATGTCGCCGTGTTGTGTTGCGACACAATTGTTATGTCACTGATAAATCATTAATTTGATTTAATTGCTAAGTTGCGACACAACTCGTTATGTCGCAATGATTTCTAGCGACACAAGGCTTGTGTCGCCAGACATTTTAAATTCACAAATGTCAACTTTTAATTGGTGAATCTAACGGCTCTTCCAAGTTTTATATTGTTCTTACAGCTATGGCAGCTATAAATGTGAACGCTTACTTTTGGGAACCGCGACATAATGTCACGGCCTTTCTCGACGACGAAAAAGAATCGGCGGCGCCGTATCGCCCAATGATCGCCTTTCTTCGCCGTTCAAGAATATATCATGCAATCACGGCCTCCACTACTATTTACCGTGATCATGTTACGGATTTCTGGACGCATGTTGTGATTAATTCGGATCTCCCGTATACAAGGCTTATATCTACGGTTCATGATCGTGAAATCATTCGTATCTGAACAGATTATTCGGGAGTTCTTTCAGTTTCAAGATGATTCGGAAATGCCGATTGCTTTTGCCCAACTCATGTTATTGCCTCTGAGGCATGATTCGGATGGGTTATCCGGGTGTCCCACGCGATCAATATCGCAAGGCTTTTCTCACAAAGGTCTGGCGGTATCTTATGCATATCATGATTGTGTGCTTATCTGGAACGTAAGGCTGGCTTCGATGGGCATCAGCCATTTCTACTGCATCAGCCATGCTTGCCTTGGTCTACAACAAGCCCTATAACTTCTCGGGCTATATCTTTCGCAATCATGGGTAGACTCACGCCCAGGCTGGTGAGGGACAGTAGGCTTTATACCCACGTTTTGTCCAATTATTGATAAATCATTTGCTCCCAGGTTTACCGGTAGCTCCGCAACACCAATTTCGCCAAACACCGATGAATACCCGAATCTTCGTGGTTTCCGGTCACTATGCACGGGGCGCACCCGGTCCCGCCTGATGTGCCATTGTTTGGGCATATTGTTAATGAGGCCCTACGTGCCTCCAGAGGGTGACGAATTTGCCTGATCCGGCTCCTATCCCTAAGCCACTTTCTCCTCTGCCACAGGCACTGGTTCATGAACCGCCTCTTCAAGCCCCTCTCCAGCAACCAACACCTTCTCAACAACAACCAACAAAGCTATCAATCCCGATCCTCAATTTGAAGAGACTCATGAGGGGATATTGATGACATATGCCCCTCTCCTCCCAGGTCGACGGGCAAAAGGCCCCGTGAGGATGTCACCCTACCTTATCTCTGACGATATTCCAACATCCAGTCGACCTCGCACCTCTTCCACTGCAGGGCCTTCTGAGTTGCAGACTCCAGTGCAACCTCATCCGGATATTCTCAAGCAACTTTTGGAACGGATTGAGGCAATGCAGAAGACTGTGGACGATCAAGCTTCTATCATTCAGTCTCAAGCTGCACTGATTGAGAGTCAAACCTCCCGGATTACTAACTTAGAGGTTAAGTTTAGGGAGTTTGAGACCCGGTCACTTGGTCCGGGGGAGTCTGTTCCCGCTGGTCCATCAATAGAACCAAGTGGACCGGGGTCTGAGTCTGTAAATGAAGATGTACATATTGAACATAATAATGAAATGCCAACTTTAGAGTACTTTCCTGTGCATCACACACCAGGCCAGCCGAGACCATTGGCTGTCGATTATTCTTGTGCAGACCTCTCATTTATACAACGCATGATAAATGAAGTAAATTCTGATGATGAAAATGAAAATTTTGAGGAAACTGATGATGATATTGATGTGGAAGAGGAAGGATTGAATGATGATGAGTTTTATGATGATGCTCCGATAATTGAATCAGATTCCTCTGAAGATGAAACTGAAAATGCATCTGAGACTCAACATGAAGAAACATCTGAGGCTCCTGCTCCTGAATCTGAAGTTATCGAAATTAGAGCTGAGAGACTTGCTAAATGGTGGCCGCACGGAAAAGATGGAAAGCAAGTGCCGGTCACCTGGAAATCATACAAAGTCAGTGGAGCGTATACTGGATTAATCAAGAGTTGGAAGATATCGAAAGGGTTGTTTATGATCAAGAGGTTAGATGGTATTCAATATTTCAAAAGATCATTCACCAAGCTGAGCACACTGCCAAAAGGAGAAGTTAACCGTCTTGCTCAGCTCTCTTTGATTAACCCGTCAAATGATGATCGTGCCAACTTCATTCTGACTACTCTACAAAGGGAGATTCGTACCAAAAGGTACAATTTTATCAAACCGACGGTTTGATCCAGAATTATCTATAAGAAACGGTTTGATCCAGTAACCAATCAGCCCTTGATCAAAATGCGTTATCCTCCGGCTGATTGTTTAAAGAAGATTCCTCTGGAAACAGTTCCCCTGGACTTTCTAAGAAGATTTCACTACTGGGAATTGGATGCTCACACCGGCGAGGCAGTTTTGATATTTGTGCCTGAGACAGAGCAACCAGAGAAGAGCTCACTGTATAACTTAAAGAAAACTCAATTCAGAGTATTTGATCCGATGAGCTTGATAAATTTCTCCGAGAAAGATCTGAGAAAGCTATTTGACAATCTGATTCGCTTCAATGAGAAGAATGTGATGAACAAGAAGATAGCATCTCAATTTCAACGGATTGTCAAGGTTTGTGTAACACATGGAATACACGCTGGCGGTGTATTTCCAGCAGGCTGGGTATAAATGAAGATCTAGAAGACCAAGCTGAAGACACGGGGGAGTTTGTTGATACATCTTAGTGTGTCTGTTAGTTGGTCGAGTCTGTAATGTGTTTGTAAATGTAATAGACTTGTTAAGTTTACATTTTCTGTGTTCTGCGACACAAGGCTTGTGTCGCATGAGTTGTAGTTGCGACACAGTGTTTGTGTCGCAATAGTGATCTCTGCGACACAAGGCTTGTGTCGCATAAGTCTACCAGTTTGTTTAGTATAAATATCAAAGTTAGAGATATTTAGGGCAAGACTTTCACACACACTTTATTCTCTGTATTTTGGCTGCTACATTGATTGAGAGAGAATATTTGGGTATTTGGGAATATAAAGTATTATTTATTGCATTTGTTCCACTTTGTTTTTGCTTTATATTCTTGTGATTGTCTCCTCCATACGATTTGATTAAAAGATCCATCAAGTGGGATCTACAAGAGTTTAGTTTGAATTACATTTTATGTGTTATGCGACACAAGTCTTGTGTCGCATTAGTTGTAATTGCGACATAGTCTTATGTCGCATTAGTGATTGCACTATGTCGCATTAGTCGGCCAGATTAGTATAAATACCCTAATTACTATGTAATTAGGGTTAGACTTTTTTTGTTAGACTTTTCAGAAGATATTCTCTGCGTTTTGCTGCTGTAATCTTGACTGAGAATTTGCAAAGGAAATATAAAGTTCATATTGTTTGGTTCTAGATTATCGTTTAGCTTTATATTTTTTATTATTACAATCCAACGAATTCCGCAAGTGGGTTGTTTGTAACGATTTGATTAAAAGGTCATCTAGGGATCTACAATTGGTATCAGAGCCATAATCTAAGGATTTTGGTGGTATCAAATCGTTTTGGGTATGTTTCTAATTCATATTTTGATTATTTAACATATACTTTGGTGTTTGATTTTTATTCTAGGTGTTTTGGAGCTGAAAATTGGAGTTTTTAAGCCTAAAATTCGAAGGTTTTACGAAGTTTTTCATTAAAAAATTATTAGGTTTTGAAAATTTTCGATTTTGAGGTTTTTAGGTCTGACAGCGCCGTTTTGCGACACAAGACTGCGACATTGTATTAGTGTCGCTGTAGGGTTTTTTTGCGACCTTAATTCTTGCGACATAGAGTTGCGACACAAATCTTAGTGTCGCTGTTAGTTCTTTTGCAACATTATCTGCGACACAACCCTAGCGCCACATATACTTTTGCGACATAATTTTGGTGTCGCTACTAGTGCTTCTGCGATATAATCTGCGACACAACCTTAGTGTCGCTTACTCTAGTTTTAACTAATTTTTGAAAAGTCTCTCGAGCCCGTTACAATGACTTCTTCTGCATCGGCATCTATTCAACAAGTCGGAGTAATGTCAAAGCATAACAGTGAGGTAGGTTCAACCAATAAACCACCTATGTATACAAATGGAATGAATTACTTGGATTGGCGTCAAAGATTTGAAGCTTTTGTATCTTTTAACGATCCTGAAATGTTAATCTATTTGGAAGAAAGATATGAACGCCCTATTAGAACTGGTATCTTTAATGGACCTATACCTGAAAAATCCATTAAAACTATGACTCCTGAGGAATGTAAGGCTTTTGATACTCAGAGAAAAAATCATTCTGCCATTACCATGACCTTACCTCAACAGATCTTAAGACAACTACGCTATCACAACACTGCTTATGATTTATGGACTGCTTTTGAAAAGAAGTGTGGTGGAAGTGATTAGTATAAACGGAACAAACTGGATCTAGTCAAGAAACAGTTTGAAGTCTTTGACATGCTGCCCACTGAGTCTCTTGAAGATATGTGCAGTAGATATTCACAGTTAGTTAGTGAATTAGTCGAGGGAGGTGTCATTCTCGAAAAAACTGATGTAAATAAGAAGCATTTGGGTTCCTTACCTAAAAAGTGGAATACAAGGGTTTTGTTGATGGAAAAGGATGAAGACATCATGGATATGGAACTAGATGATTTAGTTGGACAAATTGCTACTGATCTTCTAGATATGTAGAAAAAGGAAACCAAGGCTACTGCACACCTTCAAAATCCGAAATTATACGGTGTGGATGTTCCTGCAGCAGCAACTCAAGCTGCTGGTTCTGCATTCTTTACTGGGGGTTCCGGTAGTTCTGGTGCTCCAAGTGGATCTAGCGGATTTGGTTATCCAAATACCAATTCCTCAAGTGGGGATGGTACCTATCCAAACTTCAAAGGCGCATCTCCTGCAGTTGCTGAAGAACATGCAGCTATTTTTACAGCTTTCTTGTCGGCATATGATGATTTTCTGTCCAACAAGAACAGTACTGTGGATCTGACTGAAGAAGACTTCGGTCAAATCGATCAAGAAGAGCTTGAGCGTATGGATTTGAAGTGGAGTATGGCTATGCTCACAAGAAGAGTCAAGAACTTCTTGAAGAAAACTGGAAGGAAGAATGTGACTGATCCAGAAGAGAAAGGTCTAGGTTTTAACAAGAGCAAGGTGAAATGCTACCAGTGTCATAACTATGGACACTTTGCTTGTGAATGTGATCCAAAAAGAATCCACCTTCCGGTTTATCTTAACCTTCTCAGTTCAACTCGTCTGATAAGACCAAAACTGATGAAAAGGCGATGGTTTCCGCTGCACTGCTACTTCCCAATAATGCTTGGGAATGGTCTGATCCAGATGAGGATGAAGAAGAAAAGGCACTGATGGCTGGAGTACATGAGGTAGATGATGAACCTTTATCCTGTGTTTAGTGTATATAATTAACTAATCAGATAAACAGGTATAGAGAGGACACCACACGCCTTAACACTGTTATTGAGAATTTAAATGAAACAAATGAAATGTTAAGAAACAGTGATACGGCAAGTGGCAAAAAGTTGAAAGCTGTTTTGGAGGAGAAAAAGGAACTAAAAGTAAAAATTTTTGAACAACAAGATGAAATTGGTAGCTATGTTGATGTGCTATCATCTGTTAAAAAAGAACTTACTGAATCTCAAACTGAGGTTCTAAATTTAAAGAAAAAGCTTTCTAACTTTTCAGCCTCCTCTCTAGTCTTTGACGAAATCCTACAGGCACAGAGGACTAATACGAAAAGTAAGGTAGGACTTGGTTATCATCTAGTCCCACCTCCAAAAGATTATCTTCCCATGCCTGTCAGGGATAATATCAATGACTTGATGCCTATCTTTGCAAAGATAGATGTAAAACCTGTTCAACCTGCAGTTAGTATCAAAATAAGTAAGCCTGAGCTAGTTAAGGTTGAAACTGTCATCACTAGATCCCCACAACCTGAAAATAGTAGGCCCGAGCCATTTAGGACTAATACTAGTGAGTCTGAAACTTGTAAGACTCAAAAGGTTAAGAAAGTCAAGCCTATCAAGGCTGAGATTAGTCAGACTGAGATAATTAAGTCTGAGAATCTTGTTTAGCCTAAGTTAAGAAAGGCTCTTTCTGTGCTTCCTCGTATTATTGAAGAGGAAATTGAAATTGAGGATGTAACGGATGAGGAATTTAAACCAATCAAGAAAATTGTTGTTAAGCCCGAAAATCATATAATCACTACTGAAAGAAATGAACAGGCTTTGTCAAAAGGAAAAGCTAAAGCTACGGCTGAACCTCAAAAGAAGATTGTTTCTAAAACTAAAATGAAAATTCTAAATAAATCTTCTAAACATACTGCTAAAGCATCCCCTGTTGAATGCTCACGTCAATGTGCTTGTTCCACAAGTGCTTCTTTTGGTCGGGCTCATCGGTTTATTCCTCAATCTCAATTAAATGTTGAGTATCGATCTTGCTTCTACTGCAAGAAGCAAGGTCATTTTATAAATGATTGTCCTGTGCTTGCAAAGAAACAGTTTGGGAAACAAGTTTCGCGAGTCTCTAAATTTAAAAATCTTTCAAAGAAAACTATGTCAATGAGAGGCTCAAAGACTTCCCTCCCAGCTGTCAAAGTCAACAAAGTTGAGCAATCTAAACTACAAAACTTAAAGCTCAAAGTTGTTGACTCGCAAACATCCAAACCAAAACAGGTTTGGAAGATTAAAGAATCTTGCCAAGATTCTTCATCTGGCAATAACTCATCAGTCAAACTCTCTAAATTATTTGAAATAAAATTTTGACTGATGTGGTCGTTGTTGATGATGTTACTGGAGTACCCAAGACTGTAAAGGCTTGGGTCTCCATTTCTAACTAATTTACCTTGTTTGTGGTGCCGCAGCAACCTGAATCTGTAAAGAATAGTAAATGGTACATCGACAGTGGTTGTTCTCGGCACAAGACCGGTTATGTTTCTTTTTTGTCTGAAGTTCATGCTTACAATGGAGGTTATGTGGCCTTCGTTGGTGATAAGGGGGAGTCATTTCTGGTCAGGGTACGCTTACCAATGGAATGGTAAGCTTTGAAAAGGTGAATTTTGTTGAATATTTACAACACAATTGTTTATGCATCTTAGTGTGTTTGTCAGTTGGTCAAGTCTGTAATGTGTTTGTTAATGTAATTGAGTTAGTTAGAATTACATTTTATGTGTTATGCGACACAAGCCCTGTGTCGCATTAGGTGTGTCTGCGACATAGTGTTATGTTGCATAGTGTCTTAGCGACATAATGCTTATGTCGCTAATGTCGACCAGTTTTAGTATAAATACCCAAATGTTAGGGTTTTAGAAAGAGACTTTTTGGGGGTTTTCACACACACTTATTCTCTGTTTGGCTGCTGTATTTATTGAGAGAATATTTGAGAAAGAAATATAAAGTATTATTATTAATTTGCACTTCATTGTTTTAAGCTTTATATTCTTTGTGTTTTTGTTTGTCTCCACCATTCGATTTGATTAAAAGATCTACACGTGGGATCTACAACAATCTTCTCAGTGTCTCTCAAGTGTGCGACAAAAAGTACACTACTACTTTCACAGACACTGAATGTTGTATCTTGAAGCCGGGATTTTTAATCCCTGAAGAATGGGTGTTACTGAGGGCACCTAGGGAGAGAGATACATATATTCTGGACATGAGTACTGTGGAAACCAAACAGCTCACATGTCTTTTATCAAAAGCTCCCGAAAAGGAATCATTACTGTGGCACAGGCGTATGGGACATTTGCACTTTCGCAAGATAAACTATCTGATCAAGAATGATCTAGTGCGAGGTGTTCCTAAACAATCTTTTGGGCTGAATGATCATTGCGTTCCCTGTCAGAAAGGAAAGCAACACAAGAAGTCTCACAAACCGAAGCTGGTGAATTCAACTGAAAAGCCATTGGAGCTTTTCCACATGGATTTATTTGGGCCAGTTAGAAAGAAAAGTTTGGGAGGAGCTTCGTATTGTTTAGTGGTAACCGATGATTATTCCCGGTTTTCTTGGGTATATTTTATGAAGACTAAGGATGAGGTGCCCGAGATTCTCATCTATCTATTTGACAAACTGCAAAATCTTTGTGAGTTGAGAATCAAAAAGATAAGAAGTGATAACGGTACAGAGTTCAAAAACTCGATTATGGAGCTGTACTGTTTGAGTAATGTCATTGAACATCAATTCAGTGCTGCAAGGACTCCACAACAGAATGGGGTTGCGGAGCGTAAGAATAGGACATTGATTGAGGCTGCGCGAACTATGCTATCGGATTCGAAGCTTCCAATCACCTTTTGGGCCGAAGCTGTCAATACGGCCTGCTATGTCCTCAATCGGGTGTTAACGGTTAAGAAACAGAACAAGACATCGTATGAATTGTTCAACAATAGAAAACCAAATCTACAATTTCTTGAACCATTCGGCTGTTTATGCACTATCCTGCACACCAAGGAACGAATTGCTAAGTTTGGTGAAAAGTCCTGTGAAGGTGTCTTCTTAGGATTTTCTAATAATTCCCCGAACAAGAGGGTGTATAATCTGGTGACAAAACGCGTGGAAGAGCATTTTGAGGTTACCTTCTTCCATTACACTGACAACCCTCAAGGATAGGGACCCGAATTCTTGTTTGACTACCAAACCCTGTTTGATTCTTTCAATATTCCTGAGGAGCATGAATAAGAGGAAATGGTGACACTATTTCATGGGCTGGATATCACTTCTGATACACCACCCATCTCTGTTCCTTCACCACCAACTGCAACACCCACCTCTGCTCCAGCTACTACTTGTGAAACTCCGCCTCCGCTTGTTACTGAAGAAGTTCCTGATTCTGCAAATGATGAGGAACAAATGTCTGAGGCTTCTGACCAATCACACGCATCTGAATTTGAACCATTACCTGCATCTTAACTTGAGCTTGAAGCTGATTCTACAAATCTGGATTCCATCATTGTTCCAGCTGCAATTCCAAGCTCTCGTATAAATGTGTCACATCCAGTTGATGCTATTATTGGTGATTTAGAAAAAGGAGTTTTAACCAGAAGACAGATTGCTGCTGCTGAACAATCTGCTTTGACGTCTTCACCTGATGCAGATATTGATCCAGTTTGTCTTGCTTCAGAAATTGATGAGTGCTTTCTATCACAAGTTGAACCCAAGAAGACTGCTGATGCTTTGAAAGATCCATACTGGGTTGAGGCGATGCAGGAAGAGCTTCAACAATTCAAAAAGCTGCAAGTGTGGACACTGGTTCCTTTACCTAAGGGTGTTCATCCAATTGGCACCCGTTGGGTATATCGTGTGAAAAAGGATGATCGGGGAGTGGTAATTAGAAACAAAGCTCGACTGGTGGTCCATGGCTTTACTCAAGTTGAAGGTTTGGATTATGATGAAGTATTTGCCTCGGTTGCTCGCTTGGAATCCATTCGCATTTTTCTGGCGTATGCTTCATTCAAAGGATTTCGGGTCTATCAACTTGACGTTAAAAGTGCATTTCTGTATATGGTCAAGTGCTTGAAGAGGTTTATGTAAAACAACCTCCTGGTTTTGAAGATTCCGTACATCCGAATTACGTATGCAAACTGGACAAGGCGTTATATGGTCTTCATCAAACTCCTAGAGCTTGGTATGAGCAGCTTGCGACTCATCTGCTGAAAAATGGATTTGTACGAGGAAAGATCGATAGTACTCTCTTCACAAAGCATGAAGAGAACGAATTGTTATTAGTACAGGTCTATGTGGATGACATCATCTTTGGATCTACTAAGTGTGACACCCGACACTTTAGGGTAATGATTACCTTAAACTAGAACTCTAATTACGTGTATTTAGTTCTTTATTAGGCTAAGTACTTGTGATTTCTTGCAACTATTTGTATATATGTGTATGAACACTTACGTAATTGTTTGATTTACACCTTCGAAATTATTCGTAATTACGCGAAACAACAGGACGTGGTCCGACTATTTATACGACGTTGGTGAAAACTTTTCATAGATAACGTAATCATATTTTATAGTTAAAATAGTGGTTATATACCTTATATTATTATTTCAAATAATAATACACAAAAAACTTTGACGTTTTGTTTAAAACGTAACAAACGCGACAAAAACGCGTAAACCGAGCCCGACACCCGAGCAACACCTGAAATATACTTTTGTAACTCAATTTAGTATTTTAAGAATACTTACTTATTCCGAATATTATTCACAAAATAAAATTATATAAGAAAGCTTAACGTAAATTATAAACTTTTTAAAACCACAAATGAACGTTTAAACGAACGGGGAACGAAACACGAAGTCGAGAAAATGAGTCACGAGCCCGAAACACCTTTGGGCCAGGCCCAACTCGACCTAGGCTGGTCCAAGAGGCCCACCCCAAATAGGCCCAAGCCCACCCCACAAAAACACCACACTATACTCCATTTTTCACACACACAAGCCCACACTTCTCTCCTCCTTCTCTCTACTCTCTCTACTCTCTCTCTCTCTCTCTAAAAATCTGCCACCATCAACCACCTCCTCACCACCATCAACCACCACTCCACCACCACAAGCCGCCATCACACTTTCAAGGAGAAGTCAAGAAATCAAGCCCTTTCCTCACCTTCCTCTCCTTTTTGATCGGTCTTTCAACTTGTAAGAACATCTAACTCATTTAGAATACTTGTAACACATCTATAAACATGTTAAAATGCTCACTTAACAAAGATATGTCCAAAAGATTGCACAAAAATCGTTTTCATAGCTTAAAACATGCAAGAACCTTACATGAAATCTGACATGGAAATTTGTCCGACTTTAGGAGGTGATATCTCCCTCAAAACTTAACCAAAATGAAAAATTCAAAAGGCTAAAACTAATTTTAAGAAGTTATCTTTCATTTGCCACTGATCTCATAATTTTTGAAGCTCGTTTAATACCCGAAATAATTTTTACAAAAACATGTAGACGGGCTGGGTAAAAGGCAGAAAAATTGTCCCGCATTGTTTTAGTCATAACTCGAGATTTACATATCCAAAAGACTTGAAACCAGCGCCAAAACTTCAGAAATTTTGTTGAGAAAAATAGTCGTTTAGATGACCTCGTCCAAATACGCACGCATTCTTCCCAGAATTTTTTGAAACTCGATCTCCTTGCATGTCTCTTGATTGGCTACTTTTTGACCTCTGTGAGAAACTACAATTTTTATAAATACTTAGACTTGTCTAAAAATTCTGTAAAAATTATTTTAAGTACCTAACATACTAAGAAACAACATATATTTTTCTTGAATTTTATCTCGAACATTGGATTACAAAATAAAATTGGCAAAACTGGTCTGTTTCCGATCCCTGTGTCGCAGAAGCCCAATAGCCATTAGCGACACTAACCCTTGTGTCGCTATAACATTTGAACAGTCACCTTAGCGACACTAGCATTGTGTCGCCAAAATCACATTAGCGACACTAGCCTTGTGTCACTAACAACCCAAAAATCAAAGCATTTGCAACACTAGCCCTAGTGTCGCTCAACCCCAGCCAGGGGCCGTGCCCCTTGGACCCCACCAGGGGTTGCCACCCCTTGGACCTCGCCACCAGGGGCGCTGCCCCCGGACCCCCGTCATTCGTGGGCTTCGCCCACTTATCACACTAATCAACATTATGTTTTCACAAACTTTCACCAACGGGTCGTACACGTTTTCGATAAAGCAAACAAGAATGGACATATTAGTTAAGTGAACTACTAGCGAATAGGTGGGCATTAACCCTCCACCTACATGATTGGCTTAAGTGGACATTAACCCTCCACTTATACAATCACTATAGATGGTCTTTTGAGACATCTACTTACACAATCTTATACGTCTAGGGCGTTAGAAGATTACTCTTGGGAACACCAGTTGCTTGCTATTTGTTATTTGCTAAATAACATACTAATCTCAGGTGAGTTTCATAGCCCCTTTTTCTACTATTTCCACTCAGGGGTGAGAATACATTGTAGGACCGAATAGGAATGACCTTTAACACAAATCAATATTTACTAACTAATGAGCGGAAATCAATAGCTATTAAAAGTACGTTATCAATAAAACTAATCACACAATCACATATATATTGTATTAATCAAAGTATAAAGTGTGAGTTACAAAGACTGACCAGGGAATACCAAAGGCTGCTCTCAAATTCGTATTTTTCAACAACAACTAAACTGAAACCCTAAACTTATATTTATAGGTAACTAATCAGCGATGTTGGCGATATTGGTGATGTCGCCTATGCGATATTGTCAATATCGTCAAAGCGATATTATCAATATCGCCTAATATAGAATATTACTAATTAATTACAACTCAAAACCTAGACCAAGTGACAGACACACTAATGTACCAACAAACTCCCCTGTGTCTTCAGCTTGGTCTTCAAAAATAATCTTCAGTCAAATCTTCGATTAAACCCATCCAGCAGGAAACTTACCACCCGCATGGATTCCATGGGTTACACAAATATCCACAATTCTTTGAAATTGTTGAGCAAGCTTTTCATTTGTCAGATTTCCCCAATAATATCTTATACGATTATCAAACAACTTCCTCATATCTTCCTTTGATAGATTTATCAAACTCATAGGGTCAAACACCCTGAACTGCTCTTTCTTCAAACCATAGAGCGAGGTCTTCTTTGGTTTTTCCGAATCAGGAACAAAGACCATAACAGCTTCACCTGTATGAGCATCCAGTTCCCAGTAATGAAACCTTCTTAGAAAGTCCAGGGGAACCGTTTCCAGAGGAATCTTCTTCAAGCAATCAGCCGGAGGATAACGCATTTTGATCAATGGCTGATTTGTGACCGGATCTAACCGTTTCTTATAGATAAGTCTTTTTCCCAATGTTGGTTTAATAAAATTGTACCTCTTAGTATGGATTTCTCTTTGCAGAGTAGTCTGAATAAAATTTGCACGGTCATCTCTTGAAGGATTTATCAAAGTGAGCTGAGCGAGACAATTAACTTCTCCTTTCGGCAAAGTGCTCAGCTTGGTGAATGATCTCTTGAAATATTGAACACCATCTAATCTCTTGATCATAAATACACCATTTGATATCTTCCAGCTTTTTATCAACCCAGTATATACTCCACTGACTTTGTATGATTTGCAGGTTACCGGTACTTGCTTTCCATCTTTTCCATGAGGCCACCATTTTGCAAGTCTCTCGGCCTTAGTTTCAGACGTTTCATTATCTGGAATAGGAACCTCAGATGTTCCTTCATCTTGAGTCTCAGATGTATCCTCAGCTTCATCTTCAGAAGAATCTGATTCAATTATTGGAGCATCATCATAAAACTCATCCTCATTTAGTCCTTCCTCCTCAACCTCAATATCATCGTTTTCCTCAAATTCTTCATCCTCAGAATCAGAATTTACTTCGTTTACCATGCGTTGTAGATATGAGAGATCTGCATACGAATAGTCAACTGCTAGCGGTCTTGGTTGACCAGGGATGTCTTCAACAGAGAAATAGTCCAAACGAACAGTTTCATTAAGATCCTCAAGATTTACATTTTCTGTTTCAGGGGAGTTACATTTGGTCTTTCACTACTTCCTATCTCCCCCGAAACGACCAACTAGGACTCCAAGATCATAACCCTAGACCTAAGCTCCTCATTTTCCTTTTCCACAGCTGCAACTCTAGTAGCTTGAACTTCTATCACAGCAGCTTGAGAGTCCAATGTGTGTTGCATCACATCCAGCCTCTTGATCAACTCCTGTATAACAGAGGGATGAGGTTGAACAGGAATATCAACCTGCGGTGCATCCTGAGGCATGGAAGAAGTAGAGACTTAACGAGCAGCCTTGGACTTCTTTGGTGGAGGAGGCACATACTCATCATCAGCAAAATCCCTAACCCGTTTGTCTTTCTGCGGAACATGCTGCTTGCCTGCAGCAATCCTCCTCTGAATCCTCAAATATCTCCGAGGATTGATTCGCCTAACACGCTCAATCTCAAGTGGATGCGGGACCAAACCCTCAGAGTCACTGTCAGTAACACCGCCAGCTGGCTCAGAAGACTCAGAGTCAATTGACCCCTCAGAAGTGTCATAATGAACATGCAAAGTGTGCAAGTCACCCTGCGAAGTAACACTCATATAAACATCCTGTAAAGGATCTTCCGTAGTTTGTACGGGAACATCAGCAAGATTGCCTTCTTCCAGTTCTGGCTGTCGAACGACCGGATCCAGATATCCGTCGTTTGCTGGTGGCTGGTAGTTAGGGTCAACAATGTGACCAAACAGCGGAGTATCTGGAGGAATAGGAACCCCCTTACCATCTGAACTCATAACCCCGAATATCCGATTTGACATTGGGGTTTGCCTGTAGACTCGGGTGGCATCAGTTGCCAAACCCGGTTGCTCCCTGTTGATCATCAGTTGCAGAAACCGTGGATACATATACCAAGCATTATGCCCCAACTGGGCATTATCAACCATCGACCGAAAGATGTAGCCCGAATAATTGTACGGTTTGTTGTAGACGAGGGCTAACATCGCACATACGGTCCTATGACTGGTACCGTCGTACCCAGCTTTTCCGTTTGAGATGCACAAAATGAATATATGCATCAACCATCTCCAAACTCTCGTAAGATGACCTTTCCAGTATTGATCTGAGTGGCTCCCAACATAACCCATAAGATTCATTGCGCCGACAATGAACTCGTTCGGAAACTAAATCAACTTGTCCGGTTGATCACCAAATTGAAGAACTTCGCGAATAAGCTGCTCGGTAATGATGACTTGACGTCCGTGAACCGTCGAGATCAGCCTTGTATATTCAAGATCACTATTTACAGTAACGTTTCTCCAGAACTGCCCAATATGATCCCTGTAAACCGTAGCCGATGCCGTGATCGCAGTGAAGATGTGAGATCTTCGTAGAAAAGCAATCATTGGTCTAAATGGCGCAGCTCAATCCTTAGAATCATCCAGAAATGCGGTAATATTGTGACGAGGGTCACACTTGTTGTCAATGAAAACACAAGACTCGAAAACAGTTAGTGAAATAATTGAAAACAGGCCAAAAACACATTGGAAAGCGTAAACTGGGCCCGTTTCACCAACAGTTTGGGCCTGGCCCAATTAACTATTTTCTGATTTAGGCGATATTGAAACTAATGTCGCATAAATCAATTTAGGCGATATTGAGTTCAATATCGCTTAAAATTGAACAAATTTGATGAGTTCTGATTGAAATTGGCGATATTGGAAATTAATCCGATTTAAGTGATATTAGTTAATGTCGCATATGATATCGCTATTTTGAAGCGTTATTGCAATATCGCTTAGGCGATATTGTAATATCGCCCCACAATATCGCTTAACAAACTGCACGAAACCCTATGGTCGAAAAAACATATAAACACATGATCTAAAACTTAATACTCGACACACAAGGCAATGGGCAACACACAGAACTATTTTACACTAGTTTTGAATGGCTTTTTATAGGGTAAATCACATAAAACTAGTTTTGCACAAAAACCGAACAATACTTTCAACAATGCGGCATAAAAACTAAAGTATAAAGCAATAGAAACATACCAATCGATGAAGTAGATATAGACGAACACGGTGATGTGGTTTGATTTGAGTAAGGGTCGAAAACGAGAAGAAAATCGAAGAAAAAATCAATATTGCCAAAATCGCTTCACAATGTCGCTTGCAATATCGCTATGGTGATTTTGAAAACGTATCGATTTAGGGCTTGGATTCTCCTATTTATAGAGTTCCTTGATTTAGGCGATATTGCCAATATCACTTTTAATTCAAATTCAAACAGTAACTTGTGACAAAATTTATTTTAAAATTTTAAAATAAAATAAAAAAATAAACTAATAAATAAATAAATTAAAAAGAAAAAGAAAATAAATAGAAATGAAAATAAAATAAAAGAATAAATAAATTAAAAATTAAATTAAAATAAACAATTTGAAATAAAGAAAAATTAAACTTTACTTATTTTTAGTGACGAAATAAATGGTGTCGAAATAGGGATCATATTAGTAAAACAATTGTGGACAATAAATGTTAAATTTTAATTCGATTATCAGTATATTAAACCACATTTAAATTTATTTAGCATTGTAGACATAACTTTAGCACATTTTGCAACAAGATGATTATTGGTATTGTTTTTCCACTTAAACATAAAACATATTCATCTGTGAGCTAAAGAATTATTGTTCGGTGTGAGCAATTCTCTATGGGTCTAGCAAAAGATATACACCTAGTATCAAGACATGATCTTTAATCTTCCATAATTTAGAGATAGTATACAAATTTAAACATTTTTAAGAATCAAGTCAGCGGTGACAGGTCTGTGCAATTTCACAACAAAGCGACTTAACTTGATTCAGGTTGAAAGCAAAACCATAATTAGGTCAAACCTTTGGCGACCGTATTATGTATCTTTGATTTTATAAGACTTGTAAAGTGCATTGACTTTCGTTTGCTTAAATTTTGAAAATATACTCACTAAGACCAGGTCTGTACTTTCATACAACAGAGGAACACAGTAGTATAGATCCCCAAATGTATTTATATAAAATCTCAGTTTAACAGAAGACAGTCAAGCTGATATTTTGGAATTAAGACAAAATGTCATACATCTCATGATAGACACTATATGATAGTAATCACATATTTAAGAGTATTTGTTAATACCTCAAAAATTTATAAGTTATGCCTACCAATACATCATATTATGATACTAATGCGTTCAAGAATATGTGTAGCATATACTAGATAAACCTACTGATATATCAAGGTAAAAACTTAAATTTTACCGTTTAAGATTGTCTCCTAATGTACTATCATATCCCTAGTTGTTTTCAGACACAACTAAACGTCTTTTGAGAATGTTGCAACCTCGCATTTCTTAAATGTTAAAGAACATAAAGAATGGCTATTGCGTTATTTTATTTTTATTTTTTTATTTATTTATTTTTATTTTTTTATTTATTTTTTAATCATAAAAATTTAAATGAAACAATAAAAATATTGATGTCACAACTTACTGTTTTTCTTGAAAGAAGCGCAACCCTATCATGTCGATAAGCTGGTTAAACCTAGTTCTAGAGAAGGCCTTGGTAAACAAATCAGCATTTTGCTTATCAGTTTCTATTTGGACAAGGTCTATCAAATGCTTCTCATAGCAATCCCGTATAAAATGAAACCTAATCTCTATGTGTTTGGTCTTAGAGTGTTGTACGGGATTTTTAGTACTAGAAATAGCAGCAGTATTATCAATATATAAAGGAGTCATAGTTAAGAGTAAACCGTAGTCACGAAGTTGGTGCTGAATCCACAAGATTTGTGAACAGCAACTGGCAGCAGCAATATATTCAGCTTCCGCTGTTGAAGTAGAAACTGTCGTTTGCTTTTTGCATTGCCAAGATACTAAACGTGAACCAAGAAACTGGCATCCTCCTGACGTTGACTTCTTATCGATGCTACAGCCACCATAATCAGAATCCGAGTATGCTGTGAGAGCAAATGTCTTCTCTGTTGGATACCATAGACCTAGAGTAGGTCTATGTTTGAGATATCCAAAAATACGTTTAACTGCTTTTAAATGAGAAACCTTGGGTTGAGACTGATATCTTGAACACAACGAAACAGTAAATACTATATCAGGTCGAGAAGCTGTAAGATACATTAAAGATCCAATCATCGATCTATATAGTTTTTCTTCACAGTCCTCCTCATCTTCAACTGGTCCGAGATTGTGGTTTGTTTGAATGGGAGTGCCATACTCTCTACAATCATGTAACTTATAGCGTGTTAACATGTCGTTAACATACTTTGATTGATGAATGCAGGTGCCCTTCGTTGATTGATCTACTTGAACACCCAAAAAGAATTTTAGCTCCCCCATAGCACTCATTTCAAATTCAGACTTCATAATCTTCTCAAAATCTCTACACAAAGATTCATTTGTTGAACCAAAAATGATATCATCCACGTAGACTTGAACTAGCAGTTGACTGTGTTCAGTTCGCTTGATGAAAAGAGTGCTATCAATGTGACCACGTTCATAACCATTTTTAATCAAGTGCATTGCCAACCTTTCATACCAAGCGCACGGAGCTTGATGAAGACCATAAAGAGCCTTATCCAACTTGCACACATAGTCTGGGTTGACCGAATCCTCAAAACCAGGAGGTTGCCTGACATAAATTTCTTCAGCAACCTTACCGTACAAAAACGCACTTTTGACATCCAGCTGATAGACACGAAACCCCTTAAATGTAGCATATGCTAAGAAGATACGAATAGATTCCATTCTTGCAACAGGCGCAAAGACTTCATCATAATCCAAACCTTCTTGTTGTGTATACCCTTGGACTACTAACCTAGCTTTATTGCGAATCACCACTCCCCTATCATCACGTTTGACTCGAAACACCCAACGAGTTCCAATTGGGTGTACACCTTTTGGAAATGGAACTAAATCTCAAACTTTCAGCTTCACAAATTGCTCCAACTCTTCTTGCATTGCAGAAACCCAATGTGAATCCTTTAGAGCCTCATCAATCTTTATTGGCTCAACTTGGGATAAGAAGCATTCTTCAATTTCCGCCTTTAGACATGTAAGATCATCAGAATTATATGGACCTTTAGAAGATGTAGCTATTTTGCTTCTTGTCTGAGTACCTACATCCAGATCTCCAATAATATTCTCAATCGGATGATTCTTATGAATACGGGAGATGGGTATTGGATCAGGTGTGAGGTTTGTTTCCAAATTGTTTAGCTCAACCTCTTGAGCGAGAGAATCATCTTCATTCTCAGAGAGCATGTCTTCATCATAATCATTAGTAGCAGGAGAAGCTTCGGGCTGTTGATCTGCAGAAGAACTCTCGGGAACATCAGTAGACGAAGATGGTAGAAGATCAGTAGTAGCAGGAGTCGAAGACGGTGTGGATGAAGAATTATCCGAATTAAGATGCAAGCCATGAAGAAGCGTAACAACTTGATCCACTTCATTGAATTTCGGAAGATTGAATGCGTTAACAAGATGGTCATACTCAACCAACCAATCAGGACCTTTTCCTTTAGGAGACTCCGTGTACTTTAAACATTTTACCTCAAAATGCTCTTCAATCTTTCCCGTTTCCTTGTTGAAAACCCTCTTGTTAGGAGAATTAACCGAATACCCAAGAAATAGTCCATCGAATGCTTTTTCACCGAATTTTAAAATTTTATCTTTTGTAATTAATATGGTGCATGGACATCCAAATGGCTCCAAAAACTTTAAATTTGGCTTTCGGTTATTCAACAATTCATAACACGTTTTATTTTTCTTCTTGTTCATCAGAACACGGTTTAATACATAGCATGCCGTGTTAACTGCCTCTACCCAAAAAGTAATTGGCAAGTGTGAATCAGACAGCATAATACGGGCGGTTTCAATGATTGTTCTATTCTTTCTCTCCGCTACACCATTTTGTTGAGGAGTTCTTGCTGCACTAAACTGATGAACAATTCCTTTGCGTAGACAATATAATTCAAGAATTTTGTTCATGAATTCCGTAGCATTATCACTACGTATCTTTTTTATCTTCAAGTTGCATAGATTCTCAAGTCTATCGAACAGATAGGTCAGTATATCTGGTGTTTCATCCTTTGTACACAAGAAGTAAACCCATGAAAAGCGAGAATAGTCATCAGTTACTACCAAACAGTAAGATTTACCTCCAATACTCTTTGTGCTTACAGGTCCAAACAAGTCCATGTGAAGTAATTCCAATGGAATTGACTTGCTTAGGCTTGTGAAACTTCTTGTGCTGTTTTCCTTTCAAGCATGAAACACAATTATCTTTCAAAGCAAAGGATTGCTCAGGACTTCCCTCCACCAAATCATGTTTCACCAGATAATTCATTTTTCGGAAATGAATATGACCCATCCTTCTGTGCCACAATAATGAATCCTTAGTAGACGCTTTGGTTAGAAGAAATGTATGTTCTTCAGTTTCTACTGTCCTCATGTCCAAAATATAAGAGTTCTTTACTCTAGGAGCTCTAATCAGAATCTATTCCTCGGGAATCATAAATCCCGGCTTCAATATCAAACACTCTAAGTCTGTAAAAGCAGCTGTGAACTTCTTATCGCAAACTTGAGAGACGCTTATGAAGTTGTGATTTAGCTCCTCCACAAAGTTAACATTCTCAAAGCTCACTTGACCATTAGTGAGTGTACCTTGCCCAGTTATCGTACCACCGTTATCACCAGCAAAAGCAACATATCCCCCATTATATGGTTTAACATCAGAGAGAAGGGAAATTGTTGGTGCATTTAGTGTGTCTGTCACTTGGTCTAAGTTTCGAGTTGTAATTATTTAGGTCAACTTCTGATTCATGCGATATTGTCAATATCGCTCAAGCGATATTGTCAATATCGCCTAGTTGCCTAAAATAGATAATTATATAAATTTGTTTAGGGTTTCATTTGTCATGAGTTTTTGCTATTTTCGGCTTTTGACATCAGATAATCTCTGTAGCCTCTGTGATTTTCGTGATCAAGTAATAGCAACTCATTTATGTGTTAAGGCAATTCTTGTGTTTTGTTTTACATTTGTCTATTAAACGTTTAAGCATAATCTATTGAATTCCGCGCTTTAGATTGTGTAATATTGATTCAGTGTGTAAGGTCAGCCCTTCTGGGATCCTACAATTGGTATCAGAGCCTATCAATCATTGGATTATTTGATTTGAATCAATATTCGATAACGTTTAATATTTTAAAAAAAAAAAAAAAATTTAAAATTAGTTTTTCTGTTCATTTGAGTATTTTAAGTGTTAAACTAATCTTTTATTACTTTTATTTTAGTTTCTGGATCATTGTTCGTTGGTTTCAATCCTAAAACTTGTTTTGATCTTCGAAACTTGTGTTTTTAGGGTTTACAGCCGTTTTAGCGATATTGGAACTCAATATCGCCATTAGGGTTACTGCGACATTGGAAGCGACATTACTCATTAATTTGAGCGATATCATTAAGCGATATTAGTTCAATATCGCCTAATTGATTTTAGCGATATTAACCCAATATCGCATAGTTGATTTGTGCGATATTAGTGAAATATCGCCTGTGATATCGCCTATTTTCGTTTGACTTTGTCTTTTGCTTTAACTAGCGATATTAATAGCGATATCAACAATATCGCTCATTTATCGGTTTGATTTAAGCGACATTGTCAATATCGCTTTAGAGTGTTAAGTTATTTCTCACTATTTTACAAAAGTTAATCAATTTTAATACATTCTAAGATGTCTACTTTGCAAGCAGTCAATGCAATGTTAAAACATAATGCTGAAGTAGGTAGTGCAAATAAACCTCCATTCTTTGCTCCCGGAATGGAGTACTCTGAATGGAGAGGTCGTTTTTTGTCGTTTGTTGCGTTTACTGATCCGGAAATGGAAATATCATTACTAGAGAGATATGTGAGACCAGTTGCAAGTGGAGAGCATGTTGGTATTCCTCCACCAAAGCCTATTCATTCTATGTCTGTAGAAGAACGTAAGGCATGGGAATGTGAACGAAAGGCTCACTCGGCTATCACCATGGCCTTACCTGCTGATGCTATGAAGATGTTTAAACAACATGACATAGCTTATGATCTATGGAACGGGATAGCTGAACGATGTGGAGGTACCACTGAGTACAAACAGAGTAAACTAGAGCTCGTGAAGAAACAGTATGATCTGTTTGATATTCTGAAGAACGAGACTGTGAAGGATCTTTTCTGTAGATACTCACGTCTTGTCAATGAATTAACTGAAGGTGGTTATAAGTTCAGTACTATAGAGGTCAACAAGAAGTTGCTAAATGCTCTACCTCCTCATTGGGAAACAAGAGTTTTGATGATGGAGAATGATCCAGATATTCTTGCTATGTCTCTGGATCAGCTTATTGGAAAATTGGAAACCTGTGCTTTAGACATTCAGAAGAAAAGCACACGGTCAGGCTCTCTGGTATCTGACAATAGCAACTTTGGCTATGGAAGTACCGCACTTCTATCGGGGCCATCTACTTCTGGAACGAAAATGACTTATACTTCCGGAAATCAGTCAACTGGAACATTTTCGTCGTTTCCAACTCAGTCGTCGTCTTCAGCAACTGCTTCTCAGAATGAGCATGCAGTAATATTTAATGCTTTTCTCTCATCCTATGATGATTTTCTCTCTAAGAAAATTAGCTCGGTGGATCTTACCGATGAGGATTTTGCTCAAGTGGATCCCGATGAATTAGAAAGAGTGGATCTGCGTTGGAACATGGCCATGCTGACACGAAGGACTAAGACTTATCTAAGACGAACGGGTAAGAGATCTCTTGAAGATGTGTCTGACAAAACCAGCATGGGTTTTGACAAATCCAAGATCAGATGTTATAGGTGCCAAAATCTTGGGCACTTTGCTAGAGAATGTGAGAAGGCTAGACAACCACCTTCGGGTTTTACTAAGCCTTCTCCATATAAGAAGGACACCGAAGTAGCTAAGGCTGCTATTTTGTTAGAAGAGGAAGCTGCTTATGATTTTTCTGCCATGGATGATCAAGAAAACCTAGCTCTTATGGCGGGTATTCAAAATGAGGTAGAATGTGATTCCTTCTTCTGTGAAAACTGTCTAAAGTTAACTGGCAAAAACAACAGGCTCATTGTAGAAAATGATAGGTTAAATACAGATTTAACTAAACTCATTGAAGCAAACAACGTTTTGAAACAAAATGAAAAAGTCTTTGGAGTCAATCAAACAACTATGATTGAAGAAAAGAAAGAGTTAAAAGCTATGATTTATAATAAACAAGATGAAATTGATAGTTATCTTAAACTGATTGCTCATCTTAAAAAGGAACTTGCTGAAACTCAGGCTGACAATGTTGATTTAAAACGTAAGCTTGCTAATATATCAACTTCTAGTATGGTCTTTGCTGATATCCTGCAAAATCAGCGAACTGATACAAAGAGCAAGACAGGAATTGGTTATCATAATCAACCTCCTCCTTCAAATTTGAATCAGCCTATTCTCTGTCAGGATGAAATCAAAGACTATGTTCCTTCTGTTTTTAAAAAGGAAACTGATTCTGTTGTTAAGCCAGTTAGTGTTAACAGTAATGATCAACCCAAAACTCTTAAGGCTGTTGATCACAAGCAGACTAAATCACTTAAAGGAGTGATTTCAAAAAAAACTGAGCGTATTAAGCCTAAACTTGAGACTGTCAAGTTTGTGTCTTCAACAAATGTTGAAGAAGTGGTTGAGGTGGAAGATGTAACTCATGAGGTTACTCAGAAAGTTAAAAAGAATAATTTCAGACCTGAAAACTTTCATATTTACTAATGAAGATAAAGATGAAATAAGCTCTAAAAGGAAACCAGTAATCCAGGAGAACTCTCATAATGATAAAGCTATAATCAAAAATCCTTCTCCAAAGATTATTTCAAAAGTAAAAGCTTTTACTCCAACATGTTCACATAAGTGCTCATGTGTAGTAAAAGTATCTGAGAGTAAACCTCGTGCGGTTTCGTTTTCACCAAAACCACTATCTGTCTCGGATCGTACTTTTCAAGAAAAACGATCATGTGTCACACCCCAATAAAATCGTGTCTCGTTTAGTAAATGCGGAAGCTCGGGGGCGTGACGCGATCCAGTTCGACAAGTAAATCGAGAGCATATGATTATCGCAAACATATACTTAGGATGCCATAAATAGTTTAGGTTCAACGGTTACATATTCATTGTGTTCACAAGAACGATATATGTTTAGCAAAACGTCATGATTAACATTTTAATCATAAAATAATAGTCTCAATGTTATCAAAAGAATGGCATCCTATTCATCGTGGTAAGCAAGGGTCCCAAAGTATGCATGCATGATCTTACGTCGCTGCTAATTCCCTGAAAAACATAGTTAAAAGGATCAACAAGATTGTTGAGTGAAATTCACAGGTTTAAGACATCATCATTTAAACCAAGTGTTTAGTAAACGTTTCCCAAATCATTTCGTGCCATCCATGGCGATTAGTACGATGATATATATAGTTTGAAACAATAAGTAGCTGACGGTGATCCCCCGAAGGTTTGCAAGACCTTACGAGTTAAAGTGCCGACACCTAGGCCTATAACCAAACCACGACTTTTAGTTGTTTTTGCCTGGGACCAATAAAATATACGCTCCTCGTCTCGACATACAGTCGGCAGTTAGCATGACTAACAAAAGTGGGAGGGATGTCATCCCAATAGTACTATTCGCATATTCGGTGGCTAGCGTCATCTAGCTAATGGTTACAGTTTGTAGTCATGAGGACTTCTATGCACTACAACTAGTTTAACATAGGTTCGCACAAGGATTCGTTGTCAGGTTTTCAATCATCGCATGAAAACAATTTGTATGTAAACAGTACATATGTTTTTCACCCCAAGTTTATAAAGCAGTAAAAAGCAGTAAAATAGGGGCTGTGAACTCACCTGATGAGCTTTGTGAGAGCTAGCGTTTAAAGAAATAAGTTTGCCCAAAATAGCCTCCTCGCGCCCTATACGCATGAGGTCGTTTGTATGAGTAGATAGCTAATCGCATATCTAGGTTTGTAAAAGTAGATGGCTACCCGCACATCCTTGCTCGTAATAGTAGGTGGCTACCCGCACACCTAGGTTTGTATAAGTAGATAGCTACCCGCATATCTATGCTAGTTGTTCACTCAATTAATAGATTGAAAGAGTATTTCGTTTTCGAAAAGTGTACGACCCATTGGTGATAGTTTTGTGTGTATACTTGTATGTTTCTCGAAAACATAGTTACTTTGTTATTAAAGTATACGTTATAGATTTATACTTTCAAAACTTATATTGTTCGTGATAACGCACCTTTCAATTCATTCAATAGTTTTCGTTAACGTTTGTCTAAAACGTGAAGTTAAATAAGTTCCTTTATTCGTTTAAGATAGGAAACTATTACTCAATTACTTTCATGTTTATTCCCTCGTAGTATCTCTCGTTTTATCCGTATTCATAATTAGTTAAATTATATTTTGGTGCTAAATATGCTTTAAATGTGTTTATTATCGCTAGGAACGGATGCGAGAAGAAAACGGGTAAACACGTTGAAGAAAATATCAAAAATGAAGAAGTATTGTAGTTTTGGCGAGGCTTCACAGTTTTGGTCATAACTCTCTCATACGAACTCCGATTTAGGTGATTCAAATGTCCAAATTTTCGTAACTTAAAGGCCTACAACTTTGAAGAAGAAATCAAAGGCTGAAAAACAATATTACTACTGCTTTCCGTTGTTACTACTGCTGTCCAATTTTACTACTGCTAGGCCAAAGTTACTACTGCTCTTCCACCGTTACTACTGCTCTCCAATATTACTACTGCTAGGCCAAGTTACTACTGTTCTTCCATCGTTACTACTGCTAGGCCAAGTTACTACTGCTCTTACACTGTTACTACTGCTCCCAAGTTAATGTTGTTCAAGTTAATGCTGTTTACTTTTCTTGAACAGATTCTGACCATATTTGAGCCTTTTTGTGATGTCATTTTGACTAGTCAAACGGACTTATTTTGTTATGAAATTTTTATCATATGTTCCCCTGTATCTTAGGTTTACAGAAAAGTAAGATTCATAATTTTTGAACAAGTATAAGGGGTTCAAAAGTATTTATTAGTATACAAAGGTATAGCAGCTACGTTTCTGGACAGTTGATAGGAAAATCACTTGTTTACTGAGCTAGACTCATCTTCACAAAACGTGATCATACTACTTTTAAAGCTAAGACAAAATTTGACCTTTAGGAAAAAGATTCATCTCTTTTGGATCTGTGGATAAAAAGTTATGGTCTCTTAAAGTAGAGTCATATTTCGTCTCCTGAAGACAGATTAGACACATGTTCTTATAAAATCGATTTGAGGTATCAAAACTTGTCCAAATTACATGAGACCACTTGGGTTGGAAACCTAACTTCTTAAACTTAATTTTAGGCTTGAGAATCACTAAGTTTGGTTATTTTATGACTGAGTTATGATGTTCTAAATTCGTCCAAAGTTTCTGTCCAGTAAGTTTCTTTGAGTTTTGAGTTTCTTTAGTTCTTTTTAACGAGTTTTCACCATTAATAACACATATATATTAGTTGATTTTAATGTATGAGTGAACATCTAGCGTGTAAATATTTAAAATGAAGGAAATGAAGAGATCAAAATGAAGAGTTTCCTTACAATGCTCTAGGATGAAATGGTAAGAAAGAAGAGAACTTGAAAGCTTCAACAACAATCCTTTTAAAACCCCAAACTCCTAGTTTTCCTTTGTGATGATGTGAATCTCAAGATTATGAAATCACAAGGACCCAATGATGATCAAGAGCTTAAAAGAAGGTGAAAAATGATGTATAAAAGGTGGTGGTTCATGGTGGTTTTATGGTGGTTCCATGGTGGTTGTTCTTGAAGAAGGTAGTGAAAGGTGATGAAATGAGAGGGAAAATGAGAGAGTTGTGCAGAATTTTGAAGTGTAAATTGTGAAATGGGAATGTACGTATGCTTTTCCTTGTATATAGCCTTTCTTAAATGGGAAGAAATTAAAGGATTGATGGGAGGTGCTTAGTCACTCCATCAATCAACTTAGCAAGTAGGAGAAACACTTGATTGTTTTTGCAAGTGGCGTGGATCATCAAGCAAGAAGGCATGTAGGAGTTAAATTAAGCTAGCAAGGAGGGAGGAAGATTCTATGGTTAAAAATGGAGTTACGTAGACAAGAAGAAAAGGAAAATCTGCATTTTGAATTTAGTGACCTACTTGCTAGCTAGCTTGGATTTAATTAAAGCTATGTGCTAGCTTGCTTGGAATTATTTTGACATGCTTGAGCTACTTCGATTCAAAACTTGATGTTTAGGTGCTAGTAAGGATTTCTAGGGAGATTAAAGTAGGTTGTAACATGATTAGTAAATTCCAATTCCTTCGTAAGTAATTGGCGTTTTGTTTAATTTTATCTAGGAAACGTTTATCACCAACGTTCGAGTTTATCAGAAATCGTCCGATTTATATTGTTAAATTCTCAACAGTTACTTAAACGAAATGCTTCAAGCATTAAAGTAGTGTGCACCAAATTGTGCAACGTGGGCGTGTGCTAGACTTATCTCAGTTTAAATCAAGTTTGGTTTCATTAAAAAGGGAATTAGCGTAAGAATGCATGATTTTAGTGTGTACGGAATGTACCAATTTTTGAGGGTTGTCACATCATGCTTCTACTGTAAGAAGCAAAGTCATCTCATAAATCAATGTCCAATGCTTGCTAAAAAATGGGCATCACGAAAAGATCTACATCATACAAAAAATAGAAAGCAAACTGGATTATTTCGTGATGTTCCAATTTTAAAAGTTAATAACGTTATACCTACTCAAAAGGTAATTCGAAAGGTTGAAGTTATTAACAAGCAACCAGCGTTATCAAAAAGGGTTTGGACAAAGAAAAGTATAGGGAATATTGAGTCATCTAAACCTATCACATCAGTAAATGATAATGATTTACTAAAAAATAAAGTGTTAACTGATGTGATAATAGTTGATGAAGCCTCAGGAGTACCCAAGTCTATCAAGGCTTGGGTCTCCATTTCAAACTAACATTCCTTTTATTTGTGTTGTGACAGTCAACAGGTCAAAATAGCAAGTGGTACGTTGATAGTGGCTGTTCGCGACACATGACAGGCAATATCTCCCTTCTTTCTGATGTTAAACCTTTCAATGGGGGACATGTTGCCTTTGCTGGTGATTCTGGAGGTACCATTACAGGAGTTGGAACTCTTACAAATGGACTAGTGAGCTTTGAGGATGTAAATTTTGTCGAGGAGCTGAATCACAATTTGATAAGCGTCTCTCAAGTTTGCGACAAGAAGTTCACTGCTGCGTTTACAGATTTGGAATGTTTAATTTTGAAGCCGGGATTTGTGATTCCCGAGGAATGGATCTTGATTAGAGCACCGAGAGTGAAGAACTCTTACATTTTGGACATGAGGACAGTGGAAGCTGAGGAACACACCTGTCTTCTAACCAAGGCCTCTTCGAAGGATTCATTGTTGTGGCACAGGAGGATGGGTCATATTCATTTTAGGAAAATGAATTATCTGGTGAAACACAATCTTGTTGAGGGTATTCCTAAGCAAACCTTTGCTTTGGAGGATGATTGTGTGTCCTGTTTAAAGGGTAAACAGCACAAAAAGTTTCACAAATCCAAACAAGTTAATTCCATTAAAGCACCTTTGGAATTACTTCATATGGATTTGTTTGGACCCGTTAGCACGAAGAGTATTGGGGGTAAGTCGTATTGTCTGGTCATAACAGATGATTACTCTCGCTTCTCATGGGTCTTCTTTTTGCGTACAAAGGATGAGACATCAGATCTTCTGACCTACTTTTTCGATCGTCTTGAGAACCTGTGCAGTTTGAAAATTAAAAGGATACGTAGTGACAATGGAACGGAATTCAAGAATAAATGTCTTGAACTATACTGTCTACGTAAAGGGATTGTTCATCAGTTTAGTGCAGCAAGAACTCCACAGCAAAATGGGGTTGCTGAGAGAAAGAATAGAACAATAATTGAAACTGCTCGCACTATGCTGTCGGATTCTCATCTGCCAATCACCTTCTGGGCAGAGGCAGTAAACACGGCATGTTATGTTCTCAACCGTGTACTGATGAACAAGAAAAGAAACAAAACTTGTTATGAGTTATTTAATAACCGGAAACCAAACCTTAAATTTTTGGAACCTTTTGGATGTCCTTGCTCCATTATGATAACAAAGGATAAGGTTTCAAAATTCAGTGAAAAAGCGTTTGATGGCTTGTTTCTAGGTTTCTCGGTTAACTCTCCTAACAAGAGGGTCTTCAACAAGGATACTGGGAAGATTGAAGAACATTTTTAGGTAAAATGCTTAAAGTATACGGAGTCTCCTAAAGGAAAAGGTCCGGATTGGTTGTTTGAATATGATCATTTGTTCAACTCATTCAACCTTCCTAAATTAGTTGAAGTGGACCAAGTTGTAACTCTTCTTCATGGGTTACATCTTAGTCCTGATAACTCTTCATATACACCTTCTTCCAGTGTGACTCCGGATACTATTCAACCTCACCAATCTTCTCCTTCGGCTGTTCCTGAGAGTTCTTCTGATAATCAACCGCCTGAAGCTTCTCCTGCTGGTGTTGATGATATGAACGCCTCTCTTCCTAATTTTGAAGAAGATCCTATCGCTCAAGAGGTTGAGCTAAACAATTTGGAAACAAACCTCACACCTGATCCAATACCCATCTCTCGGATTCACAAGAATCATCCTATTGAGAATATTATTGGAGATCTGGATTCAGGTATTAAGACAAGAAGCTCATCAGCAGTGATTGGAGATCTGGATGCAGATGTCTCCTCTGAAGATCCATCAAATTCTGATGATCTTGAGTGTTTAAAAGCTGATGTTGAAGAATGCTTCTTATCCCAAATGGAGCCATCAAAGATAGATCAGGCTCTAAAGGATTCACATTGGGTTGCTGCTATGCAAGAGGAGTTGCAACAATTCGTGAAGCTGCAGGTTTGGGATTTAGTGCCACTTCCAAAAGGTGTACACCCAATTGGAACTCGTTGGGTGTTTCGTGTTAAGCGTGATGATAGGGGAGTGGTCATTCGCAATAAGGCTAGGCTTGTTGTGCAAGGGTATACACAACAAGAAGGTTTGGATTATGATGAAGTCTTTGCACCTGTTGCCAGGATGGAATCTATTAGTATATTCCTAGCCTACGCCACTTTTAAGGGGTTTCGCGTCTATCAGTTAGACGTAAAGAGTGCGTTCCTATATGGAAAGGTGGCTGAAGAAATATATGTTCGACAGCCTCCCGGTTTTGAAGATTCTAACCATCCATACTTTGTGTGCAAGCTTGATAAGGCTCTTTATGGTCTTCATCAAGCTCCGCGTGCATGGTATGAAAGGTTGGCAACGCACCTTATTAAGAATGGATTTGAGCGTGGTACCATCGACAGCACTTTATTCATCAAGAGAACTGGCAAAAGTCAATTGCTAGTTCAAGTTTATGTGGATGACATAATCTTTGGTTCAACTGATGAATCCTTATGTCGTCACTTTGAAGCGATTATGAAATCGGAATTCGAAATGAGTGCGATGGGGGAGTTGAAGTTCTTTCTTGGGGTTCAGGTTGATCAATCCTCAAAGGGAACCTACATTCATCAATCTAAGTATGTTAACGATATGTTAACACGATATGATTTGCATGATTGTAGAGAGTATGGGACTCCTATTCCTATAAACCACAATCTTGGACCAGATGAAGATGAGGAACTTTGTGATGCAAAGTTATATCGGTCGATGATTGGATCTTTAATGTATCTTACTGCATCCCGACCTGATATAGTTTTTGCTGTCTCCTTATGTTCAAGATATCAGTCCAAACCCATGCTTTCACATCTGAAGGCGGTCAGACGGATTTTCGGATATCTCAAGAATAGACCTACTCTAGGTCTATTGTATCCAACAGAGAAGACATTTTCTCTCACAGCTTTCTCAGACAGTGATTATGGTGGCTGCAGTTTAGACAAGAAGTCTACGTCCGGAGGATGCCAGTTTCTAGGCTCACGTCTTGTTTCTTGGCAATGCAAGAAGCAGACTACAGTCTCAACTTCCACAGCGGAAGCTGAATATGTAGCAGCTGCTAGTTGTTGCTCACAAATTCTGTGGATACAACACCAACTTCGTGACTACGGTTTACTCTTAACCATGACTCCTTTATTTATTGATAATACTGCTGCTATCTGTATCACTAAAAATCCCGTACAACACTCTAAAACCAAACACATAGAGATTAGGTTTCATTTTATACGGGATTGCTTTGAAAAGCATTTGATAGACCTTGTTCAAATAGAAACTGATAGACAAAAAGCTGATTTGTTTACCAAGGCCTTCTCTAGAACTAGGTTTGACCAATTGATTGAAATGATAGGCTTACACTTCATTCGATTAAAACAGTAAATTGTGACAAATGATGCTTAGTTAAAGTTTTATGTTCTTTGTTTTCTTAAAAAAAAAAAAAAAAAAAAAAAAAAAAAAAAAAAAAAAAAAAAAAAAGTTTACGCAATAGCCATTCTTAATGTTCTTTAACATTTAAGAAATGCAAGATTGCAACATTTGGACGTTAAGTTGTGTCTGAAAACAACTAGGGAAATGATCGTACATTAGGATGCATGCTTGAACTTTAAAATTTTAAGTTTTATCCTTGATGTATCAGTAGGTTTATTTAGTTTATGTTTCTCATATCCTTGAAAGTTTTAACATCATTATATGATGTATTGGTAGACATAACTTATACATTTTTGAGCTATTAACAAAAACCATTAAAATTGTGATTAATATCATCTGGTGTTTATCATGAGATGTATGACTTTCAGTCTTAATACCAAAATATCATCTTGACTTTCTTTTATTAAACTGAGATTTTATATGAAATACATTTGGGGCTCTATACTACTGTGTTCCTTTGTTGTATGAAAATACAGACCTGGTCTCAGCATGTATATTTTCTAAACTTTAAGCAAACTAAAGTCAATGAACTTTAAATATCTTATAAAATCAAAGATACATAATCTGGTCGCCAAAGGTTTGACCTAAGTTTGGTTTTGCTTTTAACCTTGAATCAAGATAAGTCGCTTTGTTGTGAACTTACACAGACCTGTCACCGCTGCCTTGATTCTTAAAAATATTCCCCTTGTATATTATCTCTAAGTTATAAAAGCTTAAAGATCATGTTTTGATACTAGGTGTATGTCTCTGATAAATCTTTATGACATTATTCACTTGCACAATAAATACCTTAGCTCAAAAATGCATTTGCGTTATGTTTAAGTGGATAAACAATACCAATAATCATTTTGTTGCAAAGTACAATCAAGATATGTTTTGCAAAACTAAATAAATTTAAAGTTGGATCAATATACTGATAATCAAATTAAAATTATAAAATTTATGGTTCAATTTTGTTATCTTAATATGATTCCTAGATCAGCCCACTTAATATTGTCCCCAAAATTAAATTAAATTTAATTATTCTTTTTATTTTTATATTAATTTTGTTCTATTTTTAATTAAATTAGTTTAATTTTGTCAAAATTCATTGTTTGAAATTGAGATCATGCGATATTGCAAGCGATATTACCTTTTGAAATTGATTAAATAGCGATATTGGCTTCAATATCGCTATTTCAATTTCATTTTAGGCGATATTGTCTGCGATATTGCTATATCGCCTAGTGTGTTTGAATTCATGCGATATTGTTAATATCGCTTCCGATGTCGCAAAATCAGGAAGCCCTATATATACTACAGTGCACTCCTGATTTCAATACGTTTTCTAAATCAAGCGATATTGAGTGCGATATTGTGGGCGATTTCGCGATATTGCAAATTCTGTCATTTTTTTGTTTCGTATTTTCGATCCATACTTCAATCTACTCACTTCTTGTTGATCACCCTTGTTTATCTCATCAATAGGTATGCTTCTAACGTTTTTCTTTTTTATTGTTGATGCTTGTTTGGCTAGTTTCAATTCGGGTTTAGTATCCATTTCGAATTTCATGTATTTCTCGATTGAACTGTAGTTAAAACCTATTTAGAAAGTATTTTTGTATTGCTCATTGCCTATGTGATAAGTTCTAACCCTTGGATCATCCGTTCATGCCATTTTTCGAACCTAGGGTTTTGTGCCGTATGAGTGCGATATTGTGGGGCGATATTGCAATATCGCCTAAGCGATATTGCAATATCGCCTAAGCGATATTGCAATGTCGCTCACATTTAAGCGATATTGAGAGCGATATTACTCAATATCGCCCCAAATTGGATTAATTTCCAATATCGCCTCATGTCACGCGATATTGTTCAATTTCGTTGTATTTAAGCGATATTGTGACAATATCGCCTAAATCAATTTCAAATCCTGCGATATTAGCAGCGATATTGTGTAAATGTCGCTAAAATTGGATTAATTTCCAAAAATTGCAAAATCTAAGCGATATTATTCAAATTATTTCTATTTAAGCGATATTGTTATAATATCGCCTAAATTGAATTTCAATTTAAGCGATATTATGTTCAATATCGCCTAAACCAATGAATTGGGCCAGGCCCAAAACAGTTTGTGATATTGGGCCCAGTTTTGTTTTCTAACTTATTTTTCTGGTCCGTTTTCATTAAAATCACTAACTGTTTTCGAGATTTGTGTTTTGTGTTAATTTTGCAGATATGGAAGACTTCGCGCAGTTTGATCTTAAATGTGACAATCGTCACAATATTACGGCTTTCTTGGATGATTCTAAGGAGTCGTCTGCGCCCTTCAGACCTTTGATTGCCTTCCTGCGCCGTTCGCGAATTCTTACGGCAATCACGGCGTCCGATACTATTTATCGTGATCACGTCGGGCAATTCTGGAGGAATGCATCTGTAAATTCCGCACTGGAGCATACCCGCCTTATTTCAACTGTGCACGGACGCGAAGTCATTATCTCTGAACAACTTATCAGAGATGTACTTCGATTCAACGATACTGCTGATATGCCGATTCTCTTCTCAAATGAGTTTATCGTTGGGGCGATGACGCGTATGGGATATGCTGGTCCACATTCGGATCAGTATCGCAAGGGAAATCTGACGTGTGTCTGGAGGTGGCTTATGCACATTTTTATCTTGTGCCTCTCCAATCGCAAAGCTGGGTACGATGGTGCTAGCTTTCGCACAGTCTCTGCAATGCTCGCCCTTATCTACAACAAGCCCTATAACTACTCTGGTTATATCTTCAGGGCTATGGTCGACAATGCACAGCTTGGCGACAACCGTTGGTACATGTACCCTCGGTTTATTCAATTATTGATCAATCGAGAGCTCTAGGGTCTGGCAACTGATGCCACCCGTGTTTATCGTCAAACCCCGATGTCCAATCGGATCTTTGGGGTAATGAGCTCAAATGGCAAAGGGGTTCCGATTTCCCCTGATACCCCTCTTTTCGGTCATATCGTTGACCCGAATTATCAGCCGCCGGCGAACGAGGGATATCTTGATCCCGTTGCTCCTCCACCAGTTTTGGAAAATCTTGCCGATGTTCCCGTACAAGCTGCGGAAGACCCTTTGGAGGGTATTTTTGTCGATGTTGATGTGCAGGGTCAAGTACATACCTCACATGACAACATTGAAACTTCTGAGGGGTCCACTGACTCCGATTCTTCTGAGCCTGAGCCTGCAGGCAGATTCACTGACAGTGACTCTGAGGGTTTAGTTCCGCCACCTCGCGAAATTGAACATATCAGGCGCACTAACTCTCGGAGATATTTAAGAATACAGAGAAGAATAGCTGCCGGCAAGAAGCACGTACCGCAGAAGGATAAGCGGATACCATGCAACATACCCTGGATGCTCAAGCTGCCGTCATCCAAGTTCAAGCTACAAGAGTTGAAGCTGTTGAAAAAGATAATGCGGAGCTTAGGTCTAGGGTTGTTCTTTTGGAGTCACAAGTGGTCGTTTCGGGGGAGATAGGTGATAGGGAAAGACCAAATGTAACTCCCCCTGAAACAGAAAATGTAAATGTTGAATCAGGTAATGAAACGGCACCACGTTTAGATTATTTCTCGTTTGAGGAAATACCTGGACAACCAAGACCACTGGCTGTTGACTATTCGGATGCAGATTTGACTTATCTTGCACGAATGGTCAACAGATCTGAGTTTGAAAGGGAGGATACACCAGAAGCAGATTCAGATTGTGAGACTGAAGATGAAGCTTTCGATGAAGATGAATTTTATTATGGTGCTCCCATTGTTGAGTCTGATTCATCCGAAGAAGAAGATGATGAATCAACTGATGACTCGACGGAACCTCAGGCTGAAATGCCTGAATCTCCAAAGGTTCCTGAAACCGCTGAAGAAAGAGCGGCTCGTCTGGCTTCCTGGTGGCCACAAGGAAAAGAAAAGATTGCACCTGTCACGTGCAAGTCTTATAAGGTTAGGGGAAGATATAAAGGATTAATCAAGAGCTGGAAGGTTCTGGACTCGAGGTTCGCAATCAAGAGAACCGATGGCGTTCAGTATTTCAAGTTCTCATTCAAGAAACTGAGCTCCCTGCCTAAAGGAGAATTAAATAGGCTTGCTCAGTTACAGCTGATAAATCCAGACAGAAATACTCGTGCAGACTTCATCCAGAGTACAATTCAAAGAGAAATCCGTACTAAGAGATACAGTTTTATAAAGCCGACGTTGGGTAAACGAATCTATTACAAGAACCGGCTAGATCCTGCTACAAATCAGCCTTTAATCAGAATGCGCTATCCTAAAGCTGATTGTGTAAAGAGGATCGTTCTGGAATCAGTTCCCCTAAATTTTCTAAGAAGATTTCACTATTGGGAATTTGACAGCCAGACTGGAGAAGCTGTACTGGTATTTGTGCCAGAAAGTGTTGAACCTGAGAAGACTTCTCTCTATGGGTTGAAAAAGACGCAGTTTAGAGTTTTTGATCCTATGAGCTTGATAAATCTATCAAAGGAGGATATGAGGAAGCTGTTCGACAACAAGATAAGGTATTACAGAGGTAATCCGACGAATGAAAAGCTTGCTCAACAATTCCAAAGAATTGTCGATATCTGCGTCACCCATGGAATCCACGTGGGTGGAAAATTTCCCGCTGGATGGGTTTGAAGACTGAAACCTTTTGAAGACCAAGCTGAAGACACGGGGGAGTTTGTTGGTGCATTTAGTGTGTCTGTCACTTGGTCTAAGTTTCGAGTTGTAATTATTTAGGTCAACTTCTGATTCATGCGATATTGTCAATATCGCTCAAGCGATATTGTCAATATCGCCTAGTTGCCTAAAATAGATAATTATATAAATTTGTTTAGGGTTTCATTTGTCATGAGTTTTTGCTATTTTCGGCTTTTGACATCAGATAATCTCTGTAGCCTCTGTGATTTTCGTGATCAAGTAATAGCAACTCATTTATGTGTTAAGGCAATTCTTGTGTTTTGTTTTACATTTGTCTATTAAACGTTCAAGCATAATCTATTGAATTCCGCGCTTTAGATTGTGTAATATTGATTCAGTGTGTAAGGTCAGCCCTTCTGGGATCCTACAGAAATATTGCCTGTCATGTGTCGTGAACAGCCACTGTCAACATACCACTTGCTATTCAGCACCTTTGACTTTCACAACACAAAGAAAAGATTGTTAGTTTGAAATGGAGAACCAAGCCTTGACAGACTTGGGTACTCCTGAGACTTCATCGATCATTACCACATCAGTTAAAACCTTGTTTTTTAGTAAATCATTATCTTTTACTGATGTGATAACTTCAGATGACACATTATTCTTTACACTTCTCTTTTTCCAAACTTTCTGACGAAAAAATGGTTGCTTATTAATAACATCAACCTTTCGAACCATTGGTTGAGTAGGTGTAATGTTATTAACTTTTGAAATTGGAACATTTCGAGATAATCCAGGTTGTTTTGACTTTTGAAAGTTTCTATTTTTAGTGTGACGTGGATCATTTCGTGATGCCCATTTTCTAGCAAGCACTGGACACTGATTAATGAGATGACCCTGCTTCTTACAGTAGAAACATGATCGTCTTTCTCGAAAAGTTTGATCATCACTCAATAGTGGTTTTGGCGAAAGAGGAACCCTACGAGGCTTTACTGCACATGAACACTTATGCGAACATGATGGAGTAAACGTATTCACAGTTGAGATAATCTTTGAAGAAGGATTTGTAATTGAAACTTTACTATTTTGAATATTCTCCTCCAGTTTCATTTTTAAATCCTTGATTACTAGTTTCCTTTTAAAAAACATTTCATTTCTACCTTCGTTAGTAAAGATGAAATTTTTAGGTTTGAGGTTATTCTTCTCAACTTTCTGAGTAACCTCGTGAGTTACATCCTCCACCTCTACCACCTCTTCAACATTTGTTGAAAGTGCAAACATGATTGGTTTAAATTTAGGCTTAATAGGCTCAGCCTTCTTGTTATTTGAACTCAGAACTTTAAGCAACTCAGATCGCTTGTCATCAGCAGCCTTAACAAGCTTAGGCTGTTTAACATCTTCAACCTTGACAATCTTAGGCTGATCGAGATTTTCAACAATAACTGGTTTCACCACAGGATTTGTATCCTTCTTGAGAACAGAAGGTACATAGTCTTTAATTTCGTCCTGCGAAAGACTGGGCTGATTCAAATTTGAGGGAGGAGGTTGGTTGTGATAACCAATTCCTGCCTTACAGAGTCGTATCAGTCCGTTGATTTTGCAGAATGTCGGAAAAGACCATAGTAGATGTGGAGATATTTGCATGTCTTCGTTTTAAATCAACATTTTCAGATTGAGTTTCAGCAAGTTCCTTTTTAAGATGTGAAATGAGTTTTAAATAACTGTCAATCTCATCTTGTTTGTTAAAAATCATTGCCTTTAACTCTTTCTTTTCGTCAATAAGGGTTTTCTGATTTATAGTAAAGACTTTTTCGTTATCTTTTAAAACTTTGTTCGCTTCAATAAGATTGGTTAGATCTGTATTCAAGCGATCATTATCTACTATGAACCTGTTGATTTTACTAGTTAGTGTGATACAGGAATTACAATTAAAAGAATCAAAGTCTACCTCATTTTGAACATCCGCCATAAGAGCTACGTTATCTTGATCGTCCATAGCAGAAAAATCATAGGCTTCTTCATCCATCAGAAGAGCTGCCTTGGCGACTTCATTCTCTTTCTTGAAAGTAGAAGGTTTTGTAAATCCAGTAGACGGTTGTCTACCTTTCTCACATTCTCTAGCAAAATGTCCCAAATTTTGACACTTGTAGCATCTAATCTTGGACTTATCGAAACCCATGCTAGTTTTATCAGTGACGTCTTCAAGGGATTTCTTTCCTGTTCTCTTCAAATAGGTTTTCGTTCTTCTGGTAAGCATAGCCATGTTCCAACGAAGATCCACTCTCTTTAGTTCATCAGGATCAACTTGTGCAAAGTCTTCATCAGTAAGATCTACCGAGCTAATCCTCTTTGATAAAAAATCATCATATGATGATAAAAACGCATTGAAGATTACTGCATGCTCATTGTGTGATGCAGTAGCAGAGGAAGATGGTTGAGTTCCATATCCAAAACTACTAGTATCAGGAAGCAAAGAACTGGATCTTGTGTTTTTCTTTTGGATATCCAAAGCACATGTTTCTAATTTTCCAATAAGTTGATCCAAAGACATTGCCAATACATCTGGATCATTCTCCATCATTAACACTCTAGTTTCCCAGTGAGGAGGTAGAGCATTAAGCAGTTTCTTGTTGACCTCAATAGAGCTGAATTTGTATCCACCCTCAGTCAGCTCATTCACTAGACTTGAATATCTACAGAATAAGTCCTTAACCGTCTCGTTCTTCTGGATGTCAAACAGATCATACTGTTTCTTTACTAACTCCATCTTACTTTGCTTGTATTCAGTAGTACCTCCACATCTTTCAGCTATACCATTCCACAGATCATAAGCTATGTCGTGTTGCTTGAACATCTTCATAGCATCAGCAGGTAGAGACATGGTAATAGCAGAGTGAGTCTTTCGTTCACATTCCCATGCCTTGCGTTCCTCAGCCGTCATTGAACGAATAGGTTTTGGTGGAGGTATACCCACATGTTCTCCACTTGCAACCGGTCGAACATATCGCTCGATCAAAGGTATCTCCATTTCAGGGTCAGTAAAGGCAACAAAAGATAAAAATCTACCACGCCATTCAGAATACTCCATTCTAGGTGCAAAGAATGGAGGTTTGTTTGCGCTACCAACCTCAGCGTTGTGTTTTAACATAGCATTAACAGCTTGTAAAGTAGACATTTTAATATGTATTAAGTAAGATTTAGTTTTGTTTTATTTTAAAATTCTGATTTAAAAAAAATATAGCGATATTGATGATATCGCTAAGAAGCTGATGATTGAGCGATATTGATGATATCGTTATCAATATCGCTAGTTAAAGCGCAAATCAAAATCAGAATAATAAAGGGCGATACCACAGGCGATATTGAGAATAATATCGCTAAAATTAATTAGGCGATACTAAGTAATATCTCTAGTAATATCGCTAGAGATATCACTCAAATTAATGAGTACAGTTCAAGTAATGTCGCTAAAACCCTAAAGGCGATATTAAGATAATGTCGCTTCTAATATCACTAAAACGGCTGTAAACCCTAAAATTACTAATATCTACGATTTAATCAAATTTAGGGTTGATAATGGCGAACACAAATCCAGAAAAACACTAAAAAGCACTAGTTAAACAGTTTTTTAGGACTAATAATCAATTAACCTATATGAAAACTGGTTCCTTAGCCTTTTTAACGTACTAATATTGATTCAATAAACCACTAATCCAATGGATAAATGGCTCTGATACCAATTGTAGGACCGAATAGGAATGACCTTTAACCCAAATCAATATTTACTAACTAATGAGCGGAAATCAATAGCTATTCAAAGTATGTTATCAATAAAACTAATCACACAATCACATATATATTGTATTAATCAAAGTATAAAGTGTGAGTTACAAAGACTGACCAGGGAATACCAAAGGCTGCTCTCAAATTCGTATTTTTCAATAACAACTAAACTGAAACCCTAAACTTATATTTATAGGTAACTAATCAGCGATGTTGGCGATATTGGTGATATCGCCTATGCGATATTGTCAATATCGCCAAAGCGATATTATCAATATCGCCTAATACAGAATATTACTAATTAATTACAACTCAAAACCTAGACCAAGTGACAAACACACTAATGTACCAACATACATACAACTGCTTTTTTTAACAACTGCTATTTTCATGTGAACGCAACTACAAAACACGATATATTGGTTGCATGAGTTATTTAACTAATCCTGAAAGTCCCCCACACATAGTTTGTTAGTATCGTTATAGCATGAATGTTAATGAATAGTACTATTTGGGATTGACTCCCCCCGTCCGGGTTAGTCGCGCTAACTGGTCAAACGGACGCATTATCATTTGTTCTTACGAGTGTTGGATTAGGCACTCGCAGGGAGGCACCACGATCGTGGCACTTGTTTGTGACCCGACACCACAGTTAAGCTCGAACTATGGGTTCATGGCAACAATATACACCTCTTTTACATTTTTGTAATACATTACTATCATTGTTGGATGATACAAACAGGAAATCTTGTGTTCTACAAGTTCCATACGATGTGATATCAACTATTTTCAAACCTATGAACTCACCAACTTTATGTTGACTCTTTTAGTATGTATTCTCAGGTAACCAGCCGCAGTAGGATGCTTTGGAAGCAATAGCTCGAGTCGCATATTTTGAAACAACCAAGGAATTAGATTGCATTTACTATATTTTGTAATAATAGTTATGTAATTCTACGTATCGGATGCGAACTCCTAGTTTTATGTGAACACTTTTAAGTTTGTAATGTAATGATTTTTGAAAACGTCTCATATAGAGGTCGTTTGTTGTAACTCTTGTGTTGTGATATTTGATTTGGTCGGCACCCCCTTGACACCTCATACTTTCCGCTGCCACGCGTCTTGGGGGTTGCGACACTAAGGATTAAATGTGTCGGGACTTCGAGACGATTATGAAGTCAGAATTTGAAATGAGTGCAATGAGGGAGCTAAAATTCTTCTTGGGTGTACAAGTTGAACAATCTGCTAAGGGGATTTGCATACATCAGTCAAAGTATGTCAATGATATGCTTACACGGTATAACTTGGTTGAGTGTAAACCCTATGGGACACCTTTAGAGCTCAATCATAACCTTCGTCCAGCAGAAGATGAAGAGGACTATCCGAAGAAAGATTACCGATCTATGATTGGCTCTTTGATGTATCTCACTGCATCACGTCCGGACATTGTGTTGCGGTTTCTCTATGTTCTAGGTATCAAGCGAAACCGAAGGTATCTCATATGAAGGTTGTCACGCGGATCTTCGGTTATCTCAAATATAGACCAACTCTTGGTCTATGGTATTCAAATGAGAAAACCTTTGCTCTTACGGCTTACTCGGACTCGGATTATGGTGGTTGCAATATGGATAAGAAGTCTACATCTGGCGGCTGTCAGTTTCTTGGACCCAGGCTAGTTTCATGGCAGTGCAAAAAGCAAACGACAGTCTCTACCTCAACAGCAGAGGCTGAGTACATTGCTGCTGCTAGTTGCTGCTCACAGGTTCTTTGGATACAACATTAGTTGCGCGATTACGGTTTACTCTTAACCATGACTCCTATTCATATCAATAATACTGCTGCTATTTCTATTACGCGTAATCCTGTCCAACACTCTAAGACCAAACATATAGAAATTAGGTTTCATTTCATTCGTGACTGCTATGAAAAACACCTAATTGATATGGTCCAAATAGATACACTTAAGCAAAATGCCGACCTGTTCACAAAAGCTTTCTCTCGTGCTCGTTTCAATGAGCTTGTCAACATGATAGGGTTACGATTCTTTCAAATCAAACAGTAATATTTGTGACCTTATTTTGTCTTTCATTAAAAAAAAAAAAAAAGAAAAAAAAAGGGAAGGACGCAATAGCCATTCTTTATGATTACTAGCATTAAAGAAATGCAAGGTTGCAACATTTGCAAAAGACGTTTAGTTGTGTCTGTAAACAACTAGGGATATGATAGTACATTAGGAGACATTATTCAAACGAAAATCTTAATTTTTATCCTTGATATATCAGTAGGTTTGACTCGTATATGTTATACATGTCCTTACAGACATTCGTATCATTACACGATGTATTGGTAGGCATTTCCATACTCTCCGGTTATATTGGTAGGCATTACACTCCACTGTTTCGGCTATGCTGGCTCTGGTCTACAACAAACCGTTCAACTTCTCCGGTTATATTTTTCGGACTCTTGTAGACAATGCCCAGGCTGGTGATCGTAAATGGGTTTTATATCCACGGTTTGTTCAGTTACTAATCAACCACATGCTTCCAGGGCTACCGGTGGTTCCCAACCACCAGTTTCGACAGACGCCCATGAATACTCGCATCTTCGTGGTTTCTGGTCAATACGCGAGGGGCGTAGTGGTCCCGGCCGATGTGCCTTTATTTGGGCATGTTGTAAATGAAGCATATGTGCCCCCGGAGGGTGATGCTTTTCAGGATCCGCCTCCGGTTCAACGCCCTTTTTCACCGTCTCCACAAGCACCTCTCCAACAACCACCTACTCAAGCATCGCAACAACCTCCGCAAACCGATCTTTCATCTGATGATATCTTTAGAGACCTTGATGACTATGTACCCTCTCCGCCTAGGTCTTCTGAGGTGGTGTCGCTGGGCAAGCGGCCTCGGGATGATGTGACTTACACCGTTTCTGAGGATTTTCCTACATCTAGTCGTCCTCGCACCTCTACTTCTGCAGGGCCTTCAGAGCTGCAGACTCCAGTGCACCCTCATCCAGATATTATCAAGCAGTTGTTGGAACGGATGGAGGCAATGCAAAAGACTGTGGACGATGAAGCTTCACTTATCCAGTCTCAAGCTGCACTGATAGAGACTCAATCTTCCCGGATTACAACTTTAGAAGATAGGTTTAGGGAGTTTGAGACCCGGTCACTTGGTCCGGGGGAGTCTGTTCCCTCTGGTCCATCTATAGAACCAATTGGACCGGGGTCTGGGTCTGTAAATGATGATGTAAATATTGATCAAGGTAATGAAATGGCTAGTTTAGACTATTTCCCTGTGCACGATATACCAGGCCAGCCGAGACAATTGGCTGTTGACTATTCATGTGCAGACCTCTCATATATACAACGCATGGTAAACCAAGTCAGTTCGGATTCTGAGGATGAAGAATTTGAGGTAAACGATGATGTTGAGGTTGAATAGGAAGAGTTAAGTGAAGATGAGTTCTATGATGATGCTCCTATCATTGAATCAGATTCTGCTAAAGATGAAGCTGAAGATACATCTGAGACACCAGCTGAAGGAACATCAGAGGCTCCGATTCCAGAAACTGAAACTCCTGAATCACGAGCTGAAAAACTAGCGAAATGGTGGCCTCATGGAAAAACTGGAAAGCAGGTACTTGTAACTTGCAAATCGTACAAGGTTAGTGGTGCGTACACTGGGTTGATAAAGAGCTAGAAGGTATCTAACGGGTTGTTTATGATCAAGAGATTAGATGGTATTCAGTATTTCAAGAAATCATTCACCAAGCTGAGCACTTTGCCAAAAGGAGAAGTTAATCGTTTTGCACAGCTCACTCTGATTAACCCGTCTAGAGATGACCGTGCTAATTTCCTTCAAACTACTTTGCAATGGGAAATTCGTACAAAAAGGTACAGTTTTATTAAACCAACTTTGGGAACTAGACATATCTACAAGAAAAGGATAGATCCAGTCACCAAACAGCCGATTTTCAAAATGCGTTATCCTCCGGCTGATTGTTTGAAGAAGATTCCTCTGGAAACCGTTCCCTTGACTTTTTACGAAGATTTCATTTCTAGGAACTTGATGCTCATACGGGTGAGGCAGTTTTGGTATTTGTGCCTGAAACGGAGCAACCAGAGAAGAGCTCATTATATGGTTTGAAGAAAGCTCAATTTCGAGTGTTTGATCCTATGAGCTTGATAAAACTGTTTGATAATCCGATTTGCTTTAATGAAAGAAATGTTGTGAATAAGAAGATTGCATTTCAATTTCAGCGGATTGTCAATGTTTGTGTAACACATGGAATACACGTTGGCGGTGTATTTCCTACAGGCTGGGTGTGAATGAAAATTTTAAAGACCAAGCTGAAGACATGGGAGAGTTTGTTGATACATCTTACTGTGTCTGTCAGTTGGTCGAGTCTGTATTGTGTTTGTTAATGTAATTGAGTTTAGTTTGAATTAAATTTTATGTGTTATGCGACACAAGTCTTGTGTCGCATTAGTTGTAATGGCGACATAGTCTTATGTCGCATTAGTTGTAATGGCGACATAGTCTTATGTCGCATTAGTGATTCTAGCGACATAGTGCTTATGTCGCATTAGTCGGCCAGATTAGTATAAATACCCTAATTACTAGGGTTACACTTTTCATTGTTATTTTCTCTGAGTTTTCCTGCTGTAATTTGATATGAGAATTTGATAAAAGAAATATAAAGTGAATATTGCATTGTTCTTAATTGTTAAACTTTATATTATTTGATTGTTACAATCCAACGGATTCCGCACGTGGATTGTTTGTAACGATTTGATTCAAGATCGTCTAGGGATCTGCAATTGGTATCAGAGCCATAATCTAAGGATTTTGGTGGTATCAAATCGTTTTGGATACGTTTTAATTCATATTTTGATTATTTAACGTATTTTTTTTGGTGTTTGATTCTCATTATAGGTATTTTGGAGCTGAAAATTAGAGTTTTTAAGCCTAAAATTCGTAGGTTTTTTGAGTTTTTCGTTAAAAAAAATTATTAGGTTTCAAAATTTTTCAATTTTGAGGTTTTTGGGATCTGACAGCGCCGTTTTGCAACACAAGGTTGCGACATTATTTAGTGTCGTTGTAGGGTTTTTGCGACCTTAATCTTTGCGACATACTTGTTTGCGACAGAAAGTTGCGACATAAAGTGCGATACATGTTTTGCGCCACATAACCTTAGTGTCGCTACTAGTGTTTGTGCGACATAATCTGCGACACAACCTTAGTGTCGCTTACTCCAGTTTTTAGCAAACTTTTGAAAAGTCTCTCAAGCCCGTTATAATGACTTCTTCTGCATCAACTTCTATTCAACAAGTTGGGGCAATGCTCAAACATAACAGTGAGGTGGGTTTTAACAAATAAACCACCTATGTATACAAATGGAATGAACTATTTGGACTGGCGTCAAAGGTTTGAAGTGTTTGTCTCTTTCAACGATCCTGAAATGTTAATTTATTTGGAAGAAAGGTATGAACGCCCTATAAGAACCGGTATCTTTAATGGACCTATACCTGAAAACTCCATTAAGTCTATGACTCCTGAGGAACGTAAGGCTTTTGATACTCAGAGAAAAACTCATTCTGCCATTACCATGGCCTTACCTCAACAGATCTTGAGACAACTACGCCATCACAAAGTTGCATATGATCTATGGACTGCTTTCGAAAAGAAGTGCGGCGGAAGTGATCAGTACAAACGGAACAAACTGGATCTAATCAAGAAACAGTTTGAAATTTTTGACATGCTGCCTAATGAGTCTCTTGAAGATATGTGCAGTCGCTATTCACAGTTAGTTAGTGAATTGGTCGAGGGGGGTGTCATTCTCGACAAAACTGATGTCAATAAGAAGCTATTGGGTTGATTACCCAAAAAGTGGAATACCAGGGTGCTACTGATGGAGAAGGATGAAGACCTCATGGATATGGAACTTGATGAATTAATTGGACATATTGCTGCTGATCTTCTAGACATGCAGAAAAAGGAAACCAAGGCTACTTCACACCTTCAAAATCCGAAATTATACGGTGTGGATGTTCCTGCTGCAGCAAATCAAACTGCTGGCTCTGCTTTTTTCTCTGGGGGGTTTTGGTAGTTCTAGTGCTCCAAGTGGATCTGGCGGATTTGGATATACAAATACTAACTCCTCAAGTGGGGGTAGTAGCTATTCTAATTTCAAAGGCGCATCTCCTACCGAGGCTGAAGAACATGCGACTGTTTTTACAACTTTCTTGTCGGCATATGATGATTTTCTGTGTAACAAGAACAACACAGTAGAATTGACTGAAGAAGACTTTGGTCAAATCGATCAAGAAGAGCTTGAGCGCATGGATCTGAAGTGGAGTATGGTAGTGCTCACAAGAAGAGTTAAGAAACTTCCTGAAGAAAACTGGTAGGAAGAATGTGACTGATCGGGAAGAGAAAGGTCTGGGTTTCAACAAGAGCAAAGTAAAATGGTACCAATGTCATAACTATGGATATTTTGCTCGTGAATGTGATTGTAAAAAGAATCCACCTTCCGGTTTATCTAAACCTTCTCAGTTTAACTCCTCTGACAAGACCAAAACTTATGAAAAGGCGATGGTTTCTGCAGCGCTGCTGCTTTCCAATAATGCTTGGGAATCGTCTGATCAAGATGAGGATGAAGAAGAAAAGGCACTGATGGCTGAAGTGCACGAGGTAGATGATGAACCTTTATCTTGTGTTTCTTGCATAAAATTAACTAACCAGATAAACAGGTATAGAGAGGACACCACACGTCTTAACACGGTTATTGAAAACTTAAATGAAACAAATGACATGTTAAGAGACAGTGATAAGGCTAGTGGTAAAAAGTTAAAAGCTATTTTGGAGGAGAAAAAGGAATTACAAGCCAAAAGTTTTGAACAACAGGATGAAATTGGTAGCTATGTTGATATGCTATCATCTGTTAAAAAGGAACTTACTGAATCTCAAACTGAGGTTTTAAATTTAAAGAAAAAGCTTTCTAACTTTTCAGCCTCCTCTCTAGCCTTTGACGAAATCCTACAGGCACAGAGGACTGATACGAAAAGTAAGGCAAGACTTGGTTATCATCAAGTCCCACCTCCAAAAGATTATCTTCTCATGCCTGTCAAGGAAAATATCAATGACTTAATGCCTATTTTTACTAAGATAGATGTTAAACCTGTTCAACCTGCCATTAGTATTAAAATAAGTAAGCCTGAGCTAGTTAAGGCTGAAACTGTCATCACTGCATCCCCACAACCTGAAACTAGTAGGCCCGAGCCAGTGAGGGCTAACACTAGTGAGTCTGAAACTAGTAAGACTCAAAAGGTTGAGAAAGTCAAGTCTATTAAGGCTGAGATTAGTCAGACTGAGATAATTAAGTCTGAGAATGTTGTTGAGCTTAAGTTAAGTAAGCCTCTTTCTGTGCTTCCTCGTATTATTGAAGAGGAAATTGAAATTGAGGATATAACGGATAAGGAGTTTAGACCAATCAAGAAAAATGTTAAGCCTGAAAATCATATAATCACTACTGAAAGAAATGTACAGGCTCTGTTAAAAAGAAAAGGTAAAGCCACGGCTGAACCTCAAAAGAAAATTGTCTCTAAAAATAATAAGGGTAATGAACTTAAATCCTCTAAACATACCTCTAAAGCATTCCCTGTTGCATGTTCACGTCAACGTGATTGTTCAACAAGTGCTTCTTCTGGTCGAGCTCATCGGTTTACTACTCAATTTCAATCAAGTGTTGAGTATCGATCTTGCTTCTACAGCAAGAAGCAAGGTCATTTAATAAATGATTGTCCTGTGCTTGCAAAGAAACGGTTTGGGAAACAGGTTTCGCGAGTCTCTCAATTTAAAAATCTTTCAAAGAAACCTATTTCAATGAGAGGTTCAAAGAAACCTATTTCAATGAGAGGTTCAAAGAAACCTAAATTGTTTGAAAATAAAATTTTGACTGATGTGGTCGTTGTTGATGATGTTACTGGAGTACCCAAGACTGTAAAGGCTTGGGTCTCCATTTCTAACTAATTTATCTTTTTTGTGGTGCCGCAGCAACCTGAATCTGTAAAGAATAGTAAATGGTACATCGACAGCGGTTGTTCTCGGCACATGACCGGTGATGTTTCTCTTTTATCTGAAGTTCATGCTTATAATGGAGGTTATGTGGCCTTCGCTGGTGATAAGGGGGGAGTCATTTCTGGTCAGGGTACGCTTACCAATGGAATGGTAAGCTTTGAAAAGGTAAATTTTGTTGAACAGTTACAACACAATCTTCTCAGTATCTCTCAAGAGATGCGGACTCCAGTGCAACCTCATCTGGATATTATCAAGCAATTATTGGAACGGATGGAGGCAATGCAAAAGACTGTGGAAGATCAAGCTTCACTCATCTAGTCTCAAGCTGCACTGATAGAGACTCAAACCTCTCGGATTAAAGATATAGAAGATAGGTTTAGGGAATTTGAGACCCGGTCAATTGGTCCGGGGGAGTCTGTTCCCTCTGGTCCAACTATAGAACCAATAGAACCGGGGTCTGAGTCTGTAAATGAAGAGGTAAATATTAATCAAGATAATGAAATGCCCAGTTTAGATTACTTCCCTGTGCACGACATTCTAGGCCAGCCGAGACCATTGGTTGTTGATTATTCATGTGCAGACCTCTCATTTATCCAACGTATGGTAAACCAAGTCAGTTCGGATTCTGAGGATGAAGAATTTGAGGTAAATGATGATGTTGATATTGAAGAGGAAGGGTTAAGTGAAAATGAGGTATATGATGATGCTCCTACTATTGAAACTGATTCTTCTGAAGATGAAACTGAAGAGGCATCTGAGACACCTGCTGAAGGAACGTTAGAGACTCAGGCTCCAGAAACTAAAACTACTGAAACAAGAGCTGAGAAAATTGTTAAATGGTGGCCTCATGGTAAAACTGGAGTTCAGGTACCCGTAACTTGTAAATCATACAAGGTTAGTGGGGTGTATACTGGGTTGATAAAGAGTTTGAAGGTATCCAATGGTGTTGTTTATGATCAAGAGACTAGATGGTATCCAGTATTTCAAGAGATCATTCACCAAGCTGAGTACTCTGCCAAAAGGAGAAGTCAATTGTCTTGCTCAGCTCTCTTTAATTAATCCTTCTAGAGATGACCGTCCCAATTTTATCTAAACCACTTTGCAGCGAGAAATACGTACAAAGAAATACAATTTCATCAAACCGACTTTGGGAACTAGGTATATCTATAAGAAAAGGATAGACCCAGTGACCAAGCAGCCGATATGCAGAATGTGCTATTCTCCGGCTGACTGTTTGAAGATTATTCCTCTGGAAGCGGTTCCAATTGACTTTTTAAGAAGATTTCATTACTAGGAACTTGATGCTCACACTGGTGAGGCAGTTTTAGTTTTTGTTCCTGATACGGACCAACCTGAGAGGAACTCGCTGTACGGTTTGAAGAAAGCTCAATTTCGAGTGTTTGATCCTATGAGCTTGATAAACTTGTCATCAAAAGACTTGAGGAAACTATTTGATAATCCGATTCGCTTCAATGAAAGGAATGCTGTGAATAAGAAGATCGCATTTCAATTTCAGCGGATTGTCAATGTTTGTGTAATACATGGAATACATGCTGGCGGTGTATTTCCAACAGGCTACGTTTAAATGAAACATTTGAAGACCAAGCTGAAGACACGGGGGAGTTTGTTGATGCATCTTAGTGTGTCTGTCAGCTGGTCAAGTCTGTATTGTGTTTGTTAATGTAATTGAGTTAGTTAGAATTACATTTTCTGTGTTATGCGACACAAGGCTTGTGTCGCATTAGTTGTAATTGCGACATAGTGTTATGTCGCATAGTGATCTTAGCGACATAATGATTATGTCGCATAAGTCGGCCAGATTTGTATAAATACCTCTAATTACTTTGTAATTAGGTTAGAGTTTTCACTATACACTCTCTGCGTTTTTTGCTGCTGTAACTTTGATCAGAGAAATAGTTAACGCAATATAAAGTTCATATTGATTTATTATTATTTGTTTAAGCTTTATATTCGTGATTACTACAATCCTACAATTTCTGCATGTGGGGTTATTGAACGATTTGATTAAAAGATCATTCTAGGGATCTACAAGGTGTTCCTAAGCAATCCTTTGGACTGAATGATCATTGTATTCCTTGTCAGAAAGGAAAGCAGAACAAGAAGTCTCACAGACCTAAGCTGGTGAATTCAACTGAAAAGCCATTGGAGCTTTTTCACATGGATTTGTTTGGGCCAGTTAGAAAGAAGAGTTTGGGAGGAGCTTCGTACTGTCTAGTGGTAACCGATGATTATTCGTGGTTTTCTTGGGTATATTTTTTGAAGTCTAAGGATGAGGTGCCTGAGATTCTCATCTATCTATTTGACAAACTGCAAAATCTTTGTGACTTGAGAATCAAAAAGATAAGAAGTGATAACGGTACAGAGTTCAAAAACTCGATTATGGAGTTGTACTGTTTGAGTAATGGCATTGAACATCAATTCAGTGTTGCAAGGACTCCACAACAGAATGGGGTTGCGGAGCGTAAGAATAGGACATTGATTGAGGCTGCTCGAACTATGTTATCGGATTCGAAGCTTCCAATCACCTTTTGGGCCGAAGCTGTCAATACGGCCTGCTATGTCCTCAATCGGGTGTTAACGGTTAAGAAACAGAACAAGACATCGTATGAGTTGTTCAACAATAGAAAGCCAAATTTACAATTTCTTGAACCGTTCGGCTGTTTATGCACAATCTTGCACACCAAGGAACGAATTGCTAAGTTTGGTGAAAAATCATGTGAAGGTGTCTTCTTGGGATTCTCTAATAATTCACCAAACAAGAGAGTGTATAATCTAGTGACAAAGCGAGTGGAAGAGCATTTTGAGGTCACCTTCTTCCATTACACTGACAACCCTCAAGGAAAGGGACCCGAATACTTGTTTGACTACCAAACACTGTTTGATTCTTTCAATATTCCTGAGGAGAATGAAGAAGAGGAAATGGTGACACTACTTCTTGGGCTGGATATCACTTCTGATACACCACCCATCTATGTTCCTCCACCACCTAGAGCAACACCCACCACTGCTCCAGCTGCTACTTGTGAAACTCTGCCTCCACCTGTTGCTGAAGAAGTTCCCGATTCTGCAAATGATGAGGAACAAATGCCTGAGGCTTCTGAAGAATCACCTGCATCTGAACTTGAAGAATTACCTGCATTTGAACTTGAACTTGAAGCTGACTCTACAAATCTTGATTCCATCATTGTTCCAGCTGCAATTCTGAGCTCTCGTATAAATGTGTCACATCCAGTTGATGCTATTATTGGTGATTTAGAAAAAGGAGTTTTAACTAGAAGACAGATTGTTGCTGCTGATCAATCTGCTTTATCGTTTTCACCTGATGCAAATACTGATCCAGTTTGTCTTGCTTCTGAAATTGAAGAGTGCTTTCTATCACAAGTTGAACCGAAGAAGACTGCTGATGCTTTGAAAGATCCATAGTGGGTTGAGGCGATGCAAGAAGAGCTTCAACAATTCAAAAAGTTGCAAGTATGGACACTGGTGCCTTTACCCAAGGGTGTTCATCCAATTGGCACCCGTTGGGTATATCGTGTGAAAAAGGATGATCGGGGAGTGGTGATTAGAAACAAAGAATGACTTGTGGCCCAGGGCTTTACTCAAGTTGAAGGTTTGGATTATGATGAAGTCTTTGCCCTGGTTGCCCGCTTGGAATCCATTCGTATCTTTCTGGCTTATGCTTCCTTTAAAGGATTTCATGTATATCAACTTGACGTCAAAAGTGCATTTCTGTATGGTCAAGTGCTTGAAGAGGTTTATGTTAAACAACCTCCTGGTTTTGAAGATTCTGTACATCCGAATTATGTATGCAAATTGGACAAGGCGTTGTATGGTCTTCATCAAGCTCCTAGAGCTTGGTATGAGCGGCTTGCAACTCATCTGCTGAAGAATGGGTTTGTACGAGGAAAGATCGACAGTACTCTCTTCACAAAGCATGAAGAGAACGACTTGTTATTGGTACAGGTCTATGTGGATGACATCATCTTTGGATCCACTAAAGATGAAATGTGCCGGGACTTCGAAAAAATTATGAAGTCGGAATTCGAAATGAGTGCAATGGGGGAGCTTAAATTCTTCTTGGGCGTACAAGTCGAACAGTCTGCTAAGGGAATTTACATACATCAGTCAAAGTATGTAATTGACATGCTAACACGGTATAACTTGGTTGAGTGTAAACCCTATGGGACACCTTTAGAGCTCAATCATAACCTTGGTCCAGCAGAAGATGAAGAGGACTGTCTGGAGAAAGATTACCGATCTATGATTGGTTCCTTGATGTATCTCACTGCATCACGTCCGGACATTGTGTTTGCGGTTTCTCTCTGTTCAAGGTATCAGGCAAAACCGAAGTTATCACATATGAAGGATGTCCAGCGGATCTTTGGTTATCTCAAATATAGACCAACTCCTGGTCTATGGTATTCTGATGAGAAAACCTTTGCTCTTACTGCTTACTCGGACTCGGATTACGGTGGTTGTTGCAATATGGATAAGAAGTCTACATCTGGTGGATGTCAGTTTCTTGGACCCAGGTTAGTTTCATGGCAGTGCAAAAAGCAAACTACGGTCTCTACTTCAACAGTAGAGGCCGAGTACATTGCTGCTGCTAGTTGCTGCTCACAGGTTCTTTGGATACAACATCAGTTGCGAGATTACGGTTTACTCTTAACCATGACTCCTATTCATATAGATAATACTGATGTTATCTCTATTACACGTAATCCCATCCAACACTCTAAGACCAAACACATAGAAATTAGGTTTCATTTCATTCGTGACTGCTATGAAAAACACCTAATTGATCTGGTCCAAATAGATACACTTAAGCAGAATGCCGATCTGTTCACCAAAGCCTTCTCTCGTGCTAGGTTCAATGAGCTTCTCAACATGATAGGGTTACGATTCTTTCAAATCAAACAGTAATCTTTGTGACCTTATTTTTGTTCTTTTAAAAAAAAAAAAAAAAAAAAAAAAACGCAACAACCACTCTTTATGTTTACTAGCATTAAAGAAATGCAAAGTTGCAACATTCTCGAAAGACGTTTAGTTGTGTCTGTAAACAACTAGGGATATGATAGTACATTAGGAGACATTCTTCAAACGAAAATGTTACGTTTTATTCTTGATATATCAGTAGTTTTATCTAGCACTTGTTATACATGTCCTTACAAACATTCGTATCATTACACGGTGTATTGGTAGGCATTACCATACTCCTCTTTGAGCTACTAAGAAATACATCTAATACGTGTTTATTTTCTTGTGGTGTCCACCATATGATGTATGACAATATGTCTTAATTCCTACGTATCAGCTTGTCATGCTCCTATTGTACTGAGCTTTTATGTGCAAACATTTGGGGACGTATGCTGACCGTTTCCTCTGTTGTACGTAAGTACAGACCTGGTCTCTGTCAGTATACTTTCAAAAATTAAGCAAACAAAAGTCAATGCACTTTCAAAGTCTTATAAAATCAAAGATACCTAACAAGGTCGCCAAACGGTTTGACCAAGTATGGTTTTGCTTAAACCTGAATCAAGTTTAAGTCACTTTGTTGTACGTTTGTACAGACCTGTCACCGCTGGCTTAATTGTTAAAAATGTTTAATTCATATACTTTCTCTAAACAATAGAAGTTCTGTTGTGGGATTCACATAGACATAATCATTCTAACAATAATTGCTTAGCTTGAAGATGCGTATGTTACATGTTTAAGTGGACATACAATACCGATAATCATCTTGTTACCGATTGTTTCTCAGGTTTGTTAACTCTGCTTGGTAAAATTAAATTTGGACATCAATACTGATAATCGAATTAACATTTATTACTTTATATACGAACTTGTCAACCTAATATGATCCCTACATACACACCACTCAAAACGTAGAGTACATATGTTTTATACTTTCCATATTTGCTGCTTTTTTAAATATATTTGTTTCTTTTTAATTTTCTTTTATAAGTGTCACAAATATTCTCTTAAAATTCAAATTTTTAAACCCTTGATTGACATCTGCGACACAACATTTGTGTCACAAACTTTTGTGACCATCACTGCGACACAACTATTGTGTCGCCACTTATGTCGCCAACTTTGTTGCAAACACTGTGACACAAACTTTTGTCGCACGTTATGTCGCCGACAGGGCCTTCAGAGATGAAGTTTCTAGTGCAAGCACATCCAGACATTATTAAGCAGCTTCTGGAAAGGATGGAGACTATGCAAAAGACTGTTGACGATCAAGCTTCCCTTATTCAGTCTCAAGCTGCACTGATAGAGACTCAGACTTCCCGGATTACAGCTTTAGAGGATAGGTTTAGGGAGTTTAAGACCCGGTCGATTGGTCCAGGGGAGTCTGTTCCCTCTGGTCCATCTGTAGAACCAATCGGACCGGGGTATGCGTCTGTAAATGATGATGTAACTATTGACGAAGGAAATGAAATAGCCCGTTTAGATTATTTTCTTGTGCATGATATTCCAGGCCAGCCGAGACCATTGGCTGTTGATTATTCGTGTGCAGACCTCTCGTATATACAACGTTCGGTAAACCAAGTCAGTTCGGATTCTGAGGATGAAGAATTTGAGGTAAATGATGACGTTGAGGTTTAAGAGGAAGGGTTAAATGAAGATGAGTTCTATGATGATGCTCCTATCATTGAATCAGATTCTTCTGAAGATGAAGCAGAATTTGCTCATGATTCTCCAGCACCAGAAATGTCAGATACACCAGCTGAAGAAACATCAGAGACTCCAGTTCCAGAAGCTGAAACTTCTAAGGCACGAGCTGCTAAACACGCGCAATGGTGGCCTCATGGAAAAACTGGAAAGCATGTACCTGTAATGTGCAAATCATACAAGGTTAGTGGGGTCTATATTGGGTTGATAAATAGCTAGAAGGTATCTAATGGTGTGTTTATGATCAAGAGACTAGATGGTATTCAGTATTTTAAGAGTTCGTTCAACAAGCTGAGCACTTTGCCAAAAGGAGAGGTTAATCGTCTTGCTCAGCTCACACTGATTAATCCGTTTAGAGATGACCGTGCAAATTTCATTCAAACCACTTTGCAACGAGAAATACGAACAAAAAAATACAATTTCATTAAACCAACTTTGGGAACTAGATATATCTACAAGAAAAAGATAGATCCAGTTACCAAACAGCCGATATGCAAAATGCGCTATCCTCTGACTGATTGTTTGAAGAGAATTCCTCCGGAAGCTGTTCCCCCTGACTTTTTACGAAGATTTCATTTCTGGGAACTTGATGCTCACACTAGTGACGCAGTTTTGGTATTTGTACTAGAGACGGAGCAACCAGAGAAGAGTTCGTTATATGGTTTGAAGAAAGCTCAATTTCGAGTATTTGATCCTATGAGCTTGATAAACTTTTCAGAGAAAGATTTGAGGAAATTGTTTGATAATCCGATTCGCTTTAACGAAAGAAATGTTGTGAATAAGAAGCTTGCGTTTCAATTTCAGCGGATTGTCAATGTTTGTGTAACACATGGAATACACGCTGGCGGTGTATTTCCTGCAGGCTGGGTGTGAAGGAAGATTTTAAAGACCAAGCTGAAGACACGGGAGAGTTTGTTGATACATCTTAGTGTGTCTGTCAGTTGGTCAAGTCTGTAGTGTGATTGTTAATGTAATTGAGTTAGTTTGTTATTACATTTTATGTGTTATGCGACACAAGTCTTGTGTCGCATTAGTTGTAATAGCGACATAGTTCTTATGTCGCATTAGTGATTGTAGCGACATAGTGCTTATGTCGCATTAATCGGCCAGATTAGTATAAATACCCTTATTACTGTGTAATTAGGGTTAGATTTTTCATTATTATTTTCTCTGAGTTTTCCTGCTGTAATCTGATCTGAGAATTTGATAAAAGAAATATAAAGTGAATATTGCATTGTTCTTAATTGTTAAACTTTATATTATTTGATTGTTACAATCCAACGGATTCCGCACGTGGATTGTTTGTAACGATTTTATCTCAAAAAGTTCAAAAAGTCTTTTCTTGCGTTTTCAGCCAACAAAAAATGAGAGCATTATTGAGAAAATTTGTGAAGTAAACTGATGATCAACTTATGTTAGGTCATATTATTTGTATAAGTTTTATGAATCCCAAAAATTTCAAAAAAATCATGCCGAAAACTGATAAAAAGATATACGTGGTCGGCCTAATTACTAGTCTGCCTCCTTTCTCTTTATGGAATATCTCAATAGTCGAGCTCCTGGTTTCCTTGTGTTCTTCACTGGCGCTCGCCGAATGTATCACTCATGCCGTTCCTAATGAAGGAGTCTTTTGTATGTTAGAATCTTTACGAGAATGAATCGCATATGTTGGTTGAGAATTACTCAGGAATTAATTAATTATGATAATGACTTTGCTAGGTTCTAGGGGGCTACTTTTATTTTTGTCAATTGAGCCGCTCTCCCTCATTCCACTTGTCCAAACCTCTTCACGAAATTTTACTATCGATGCCACAGAGATACCCAAATCTATTATCGAAAAAATAAGGAAAGGGATGACAATTTGGCACCAGATATCCGAAGGTGTGGAAAGAGCATATGTGAGAAGCGGAAAAACCATAAAAAAAATGACGATTGTTCATGGATTTTTCCACAAAAAGACCCCTTGGTTCTGGCAAACAAATCACAATTACAGGTACCTGGGAGCATACCAATGGAATGAATGAAATATGAACAGTTAACATAATATGGTCATAGATCTTAGGTTGTAACTTGATCATGAACGAATTTGTTGATGTTGTACCCATCAAGTATGGAAAGTGCCAAACATTTGGAACTACCCAGGGAGGAGTTAGGAACAGGAACAAGGAGAAGCAAGAACCACTTAATGGAGGAATCGATTATATTTCGTCCTTTGTTCCCCATAACGACTAGGGATCAAAAAGCACCAAATTTGACGAAAGACGAAGTAAGAGCATGTTATTGAAGACGTTGCAAGATATGTTGGGGAGGCCTTCGTTGATTGTGTATGAACAAACTTACGAGTCCAAAGGCAAGGTAAGAATAAGAAAGGGTTTAATTAATGACATATTAACTCTTCCGGGAACCAGTGACGCATAAACCATGTCAAACCAAGACCGATCAATATCCAAATGAGAACGGATTCGAACTTCTCCTAGAATAGTTTCCAGTGCAAAATGAAGTTCATAGTATATATATATATATATATATATATGAGTAGTTCAAAGGATAAATAGAAATATTTTATAGGATTATTTAGTAATGAACAAAAAGGATTGATTATGTATCACAATTTCATCACTATATCGAAGGCTTTTTTGTAAATATATTGATAAGATAGTTTTGTATCCAAACTGTATCAATGATTGTGATCCTCATTGTATAGTGTATATAATTCGTGTTAGGATCTACCAAAGAGGGTAGGTATAGGGCATCTAATAAAAATGTTTCCATTTCTATCGGTCCTAAAAGAAATCAAACAATAAAAAGCAGACATGAATATTTTTATTCTCTAAACAAGCAGGTTTGGGGTTCTATTTTTAACACCCTAATTGCCTTGTTTGTTGGCTTTAATACCATGAAATAAAATAGAGAAAAAGACCTTCAAGATAATAACCATTTTCAAGAGACAAACTCCAGTGAACCACTTTGTTTCCTCTCTTCTTTTCTTCATTCCCCTTTGATAGAAGTAAAAAAAAAAAAAAAGAATCTAACGCTCTAGTCTAATTGAAGACTTTCAACGCTCATACTATTTGAAAGAGCTTTCAGCATGGAGTGGAGACTCCATAACGTACACAAAGAGTAATTGCTCTATGAATATCATCATAATTTAGGTCTTGTTCCGCACTTAAATGGATAACTCAAAGCCTTACCTTGACCTGGAAAACCTCGATGACATAATCGTTTATAGTCACTCACTGGAGGTTCGGAACCCTGAGTACTGTGTTTCGGGTGTAGCAGGAAAAGAGGTTTGTACGTGAAAGGTTACTCAAACTAAAGTGCTATTTCTTGGCCATTGGATCAACAAGGGTGAATCAGGGCGTGATTCGGATGGATCAAGAGAAGATCAGGTCTTTTTTGGACTTTTTTGGACTGGGAGGTTCCGAAGAAGGGGAGAGCAGGCAGTGGTGAAGCCGGATGCTTGAAGCAATTTTTTTTTTTTTTTTGACAAGACAGCTCAGGAGGAGTAAAAAGTGCCATAACCTAGCAGGGGTTTATACTATAGGAAGCCAAAAAACTTGAGCCTTTTTACAAACCACTTAAAGGGGGAGAGCGACAGGACGCCTTCAAGGAGAACATCGAGACACCATAGTTTGGAGCGCGAGGCCAGTTTTACGTGAAAAAAATTAAGATCTTGACGATGACATATTACGATCCCGCACACGGCCACATGTCCGGGCTATGACCCCAGAAACGAGCACATGAAAAGCGCATTGTTGGCTAGGCCCACAGCACATAAAAGTAGCTTAACTTGTTTAGTAACTCATTTACCTCTTGGTTCCTAATTACCGAATACGCTCTAGTCTTGCTTCCTTTTCATTTTATTAGATGCGTCATATGTCATTTTGTGATTAATTTGCTATTTGTGAGCTACAAATTTTAATTGCAAGTTTAAAAAGCAAGCAACTATGTTATTATCAAAATGTTTTGAACTTGTTGTCTTACTGTATTAGTGTAGTATATATAATTTCCTTTTTAGTTGGTTAAATAACTTATTCTTATCTAATGTTTTGGAAAAAGTCGCCAAGTCTCTGTTTTTGTGTGGTTATGATACTCATTTGTTGCATATAAGGAGTTTATTAATGAAACATTGTTTCTTAGATTGTTTTACATTTTCTTCAATTGTTTTGCTATATATAAAGTCGTTTTTAAGTTGTTTTGATGAAGATAAGTTGTTTTAAGCTATTTATGGTAGTTTACTGTTAAAGATAAGTTGTTTGATGCAATTTTTTGTTTTGTCATAATTTAAACTTATTTGTGGGATCATTTCTTGTACTTTCTTTTAGTTATTTTGTGAACAGAAAATCTACAATCTAACTCACACTTTACAATCACGATAAATATATGCATTACTGTGAAGCTTAAATTCACAACCTCTTAGTTGACCATACACACTTTAGTTGATGACTTACTCTCATTCGTGTGATCATTTCTATAAGGTAAGATAGTTTTTGGATCCACACCTCTATGATCACCTTAATATATGAGGATGAAAGTTCATTTCCTGGTCATAGATTTGTTAAAAGTTGTTTTGAGTATGATTTGACTTGGTTTTCATGACATTTAAGCCTTTAAACTACTTCTCAAAGGACAAATGTTTTTCTAGAATGGCGCCTCAAAATCGGATTTATCTGACATTTTCTCAAACTACTTAATTCTTACTTTCTTAGTTTTAGAAAGATCTCAACAAATAGATTCAAATTCCACATCTACATCTTGTTACTGTCTACTACGAGTACTATTCATTGCTTGTGTTCTTCGATTTCATCTTGTTGTAGTCCCATCATTAGACTTTACAGCAGCAAGGCCATCTTTGTCATTTTACGAACTTACATATTCCTTACCATATTCATTTTAGGTTCATCAAATTTCACTGTACACAAACTCAAAATTTTAAATTTCGCTTCTCTTTAGATTCGTCATATTGGTTACATATTTACAACTCTATATGTATCATTTACAACATTACGTAGCAATTCGTGTTTATATCATATTTGTCTTCAACAATTTGAATTTTACTGTTAAGATCGCCGCACACTAATAACGAGTGTCATACTGCCAATCGGTGTGTTGCTTAATACCGTGTTGAGTATGTTCTTTATAAATATAACACACTTGCTTTCAAAAAACCTGTAGTAAAGCAACAGATGAAAAGAAATATATATATATAATACGAGTAAGATGATATTTCATGATTGTTAAAGTTCTTTTTATTCATAATTCATGTAACGCAAGAAAACTATCACCCCAAGTATCTTCAACTATCAAATCTCAAACCCTTACAAATTCGATCGGCTAACTATTTTACAGTTCAACACTGACTGAATACGCAACAACCAGAACAGTAATCGTTTACCAATAGTCGCCACACGAACAAACACCCTCCCGGACATGGTGAAACCTCTTGGCATCCCTAAAAAATATCTCCCTTTGCTCAGCCGCTGACACACATTTCAAAAATGTGTGACAATCGCCACACACCCGAAGATTCTTGGTCATACGAATCACAGTTCTCTCAGGTGTACTAATAAGCCCATATGCAATTGCAAGTTTCTCACTATGAGCATATAAGTTTGCCACTTTAAGCTCCTCATTAACATCATGCAATACAAACTCTGTATCAGGAACATAACCATAAATCTCCAGCTTCTGTATCAAACTCTCAAGTTTCTCATTTATTGCCTTTGTTTCACTATGTGAGTGATCATTGCTACTAAACTTATGGACCCCGTTTCGCGCTTCAACCCATGTAAAGCCCGGGGTCTTTTTTAAGTTTTTGTTAGTCATCAGTGCGCGAATCTTGGCCACATTTTCCCACTTCCCTGCTTTCGCGTAAATATTTGAAAGCATGACATAGTGACTGGGATTATGAGGCTGTATTTCAAGAAGAGATTCGGCTGCTTTTTGTGCCATTTCAACATTTTTATAGATTCTACAGGCTCCGAGTAATGCAGACCATAGACCCACATCTTTTTCAACTGTCATGTTCTCGATCATACTGAATGCTTGATCGAGTTTTCCAGCACGGCCTAAAAGATCAACCATGCATGTATAATGCTTCACATCTGGTTTTACAAAATATCTTTCTTGCATCAATGAAAAAACACGAAGGCCCTCTTCAACTAAACCAGAATGACTACAAGCATATAAAAGCGAAACGAAAGTGATTCTATTTGGTGTGATTCGGTTTTTTGACATTAACGGGAATAATTCAAGTGCTTTTTGTCCTTCCCCATGGTACCCGTAAGCTGCAATCATCGTGCTCCATGATATAACGTTCTTTTCCCTCATTTTATCGAATATCTCTCTAGCAGAATCAATGCTTCCACATTTTGAATACATATCAATAACTGCAGTTCCTAGAATCACGTCTAGCGAGTGATATTGTTTCTTTACTAGATCATGTATGACTTCAGCTTTATTCATCGCCCCCAATTTTGCACAAGCATTCACAACCGTCACCATTGAAATCTTATCAGGCACAATGCCGTGTTCTTTCATCTGATCAAACAAAACCAATGACTCATTAGCATTCCCACAAGCAGTATACCCACCAATCATAACAGTCCATGTAGTAAGGTCCTTATCAATCATCAAATCAAACAACTTCCTTGCATCATCTATGATCCCACATTTTGCGTACATGTCCACAAGCGCAGCGCAAACAAACGGATTCATACACAATCCAAATTTGTGCACAATTTGATGAATCAATCTACCCATTTTGAGATCCTGTGTATCCCTACAAACTCTTGTCACACAAGGCAAGGTGTAAACATCAGGCTGTTCACCAGACCTGACATATTCCCTAAATACTTCAAAACAACTAGTATAATTCCCAGCCTTCGCAAAACCACCAATCATAACACTCCAAGAAACAGGGTTTCTTTCAGGCATTTCATCAAACAGGTTATACGCATCATCCAGAGCAGTGTAACGTACATACATGTACAAAAGCTTGTTAACTAAAAAAAGGTCACCGGACAAGCCACTAACAAATATTTGGGCGTGAAGAGGTTTAATCTGTTGTACGTCTTTACAGTTAATTAAGGAGGATAGGTAGAATCTTGGGCCCAAAAATGATGTTTCTTGATTTTGGTGGGGAGTCGAAGTGTTATGATCATGAAATTGACAGTTTGATTGGCCCTCATCTAGATCTGAAAAGGCAGAAGCAACATAGGAAAACTTGTGGGATTTAATAGATGGATTTGCAGTAAACAATTTAGTCGTATGATTTTTGAGTTTAATCATCGAGGGTAGCTGCTGATAATTTTTAAAGAGATTCCTTATCTAAACCATTTATCTGTTCTTAAACACGTTTCAAAGTCGCCGGTAACACATGTGTTATTTGTTTATAATACATATATTACCAATTCTCAAAATCCATCAAAAAAAGAAAAAATAAAAATTCGTCGAAAGTGTATCATGTGGAATCTCAAATCGAAGAGGAAAAAACGTTAATTTTTATGGTGCAATTTTTATAATTTTCTGACTAATGGTTTTTGATATATTTAATTTTTATGAATGTAGGGATTTAGTTAAAATTTAACTCTCATACTTTTAAAAATTTTCGTACTTGAATGAAGTTTTATCTATATAAAAGATAAAAATTTTTTTGAAACCACTCACCTCCTTTTCTCATCTTTAATCGAACGCAATTTTTATTTTCCACTCTTTTTTTCCCATCTTAAGTCAATTTTAATTTTTATTTCCATTTTCCTTTATTATTTATGTTCTCACTTTTGAATAAATGTCGTGGGTTGAATTCAAATGAGAATGAAAATTTTAGTGAGTATGAAAGAATTAATCATAGTCATCCATTTTGCAAAACCCTATTTTCCCCTAAAGTTAAATATCTCACAAACGGCTAATCAAAAAATTATAAAAATTGCACCATAGAAATCAACGTTCTTTTCTCTACAATTAGACATCCGTCATGATATACTTTCGGTAAATTTTTTATTTTATTTTTTGGGTTGAAAACCAGTAACACATGTGTTAATAGTTGGTAACACATGTGTTACTAGCGACTAAGCAACTAACACATGTATTACCGCAACTAACATGCTAGATACTAAAAATATGATTTGCATTAAACTGATCCTGCGACACTAAGTGCGACACTATCTACATCAAGTGCGACACTAAAGATAAAGTCGCAGTCACAATTAAAGTCGCGGAAAGGAACAAAGTCGCAGGAACAAATTAGTATAAATACAGGACTTAGTTTTCACTTTCGAAAGTTGTTGAACCAGAGAGAATTCGTATGTGCATTTGTATATCTTTAATTCAGAGAGATTGAGAGCTTGTAATAGTTTCAGAATAGCAATACATAATCATTCGATTACTTGTTCATATTCATACATACTTATACATACGGATTTCACTCAATTCACATCCAAATCACTAAATTCGATCCAACAATTGGTATCAGAGCATTGGTTGAAGGATTTGGAAGTGCTTACTCGGTTCAATTGCAGGAATTAAGCTCAAATTCGACGAAAATCGCAAAATGGGTATTTGGAGAAGAACATTCGGATTTTTGATCAAATTCATCAAAATTGTGTATTTCTATAAAATTAAAGCATCAACGAAGGTTCTAATAGTGATCTACAACAGAGAGGAACAAGAATTCACGGTTAAATCACACAATTTCTCAAATTTAATTTAAAAGTTGAAAATGGCGGTTAAATTCAAATAGGAGGTGTTTAAGATTGAATCTGATCATTTCGACAGATCAAAGTGTTCTATTAGTGTTAAGGATCATATAAGAATTAACTACAGGTTTCAATTTCAAGTTTTGAAAAATCTCAGATTCAGTGTTCTTTGTGAAGAGGATGAACAGTACCTGCGACACTATCAGTTTCTGCGACTGTATTCCTGCGAACTTATCGGTAGTGTCGCACTCAGGTTCAGACTTTAATTCCGCGATCTTGTTTATGCGATTTTGTTGAATTCTGCGAGTTTATTATTAAACTCGCATAAACTCTGCGAACTTATCATTAAGTTCGCATACAGTAACTGAAACTTAAAAAAAAAAAGGCGGGAAAATTTTACAATTATCAAAATTTGAATTTGAGCTTCCCGTTGACTAATTTTAGTTTGAGAAAATTTTCATTTTACTCGGGACAATATTCGAAAATTTTGGAGGGAAAATTCGTATTCGAGAAAAATGTCTAGAGAAGCACTCGCGATCGGCACCAAGGATAAACCTCCAGCCTTGTTTAGAGGAGACTATTCTCAACGCATAATACAAGAGCAGAAATGATGAGAACTACAAGGGTAAATTTGATGAGAAAATAGGGGTTGAAAGACCACAAGGAGATGTAGAGAACAAATGCTACAATTGTGGTGGGTTTGGTCATTTTGCTAGGGATTGCAAGAAACCCAGGGTTCGTGATTCTGAGTACTATAAGGCTAAGATGCTGATGGCTAAGCAAAAGGAAGCAGGAAAGGTGCTGTTAGCTGAGAATGATGCATGGTTAAACTTGACTGATTCAGAAGAAGAACATCTTGAAGTAAATATGGCTTTCATGGCAAATATCTCAAATGCATCCACAGAAGGAGAAGCAGAATTTGATTATGAGGTACAAAATTCTAAAACCATGATCACAACCTTGAATGCTCTTAATCAAAGTTTAACTAAACAGCTAAACTTAGAAAAAGATCATGTAAGTGAGCTTAGAACAGAATGAGAATGTAATTTTGCTTTGATTAAAATGTTGACTCAGGATAAACTGGTTTTAAGAAACCATATGGAGGGTTATAAAACGAGTTCTGAAAAATATGAAAAAGAAAATTTTTCTTTAAATCAAGAAGTTCTTGGTTTCTTTTCAGAATGCAAAGCACTAAGAGAACATGCAAATTTTGTTTAACAACGATATGATAGTCAATCAAGAAAGGAATTCATGTTTAAGCAACCTCAAAGACCTTCAAGATAAACTGTTTAAGCGTGGTCAAACTGATCAAACAATCTTTCTAAATAAACCTAAGGATATCATATTTTATAATCCAAGAGAAGGATTAGGTTTTGAAAATACTTGCTATTTACAAAAGGCAATTTCTAAAGTACCTACCTTGTATGACTATGGTAACATGGGAAGTATTTTAAAAATGTTCTTTGTAAAAAAAACTAATGAAGAAGAAGTGATTGAGAACTTCAATAGAACAAAGTTAGAAAATGCACAATACTTGTTTAATTATAATCAATTAAACTTAAGTTATGGTACGCACAAAATTCCTCTTTCTGATGATTATTTTCCAAGTTGTTCTACACTAGTAATTGATCAAAATGAAGTTATGGAACAAGTGGTTAAAACAAAACTTTATATTCTAAATTTAATTTTGGAAAACAAAATATTTGATCTTGAAAAACAAATAACCACTCTACAACTAAATTTTGATCAAGAAAGAACAACTCTTTTACAATGTATTGAACTACTCAAAAACTCAGCTTCTTCATCTAGTTCAGTTTCAGTTTCAAAATCTTCTCTTGAACTTGATTTTGATTAACTCATGGAATCCGAGTAAGATTTGGAAACAACGTTTATGAAAAAGGTTGAACCACGTGTTAAAAATCTTTGAAACAAAAGTGCTTAAAGCAAACAGTTTATGCTCCGATTCTTTCAAACAAGAGCATTCAATCAAAATCTTCAAATACTAACAATGTTGCTTTTCATGTTTCAAATCTAAAATCGGCAAGTCATCATGTCAAATCCCGAAGTCAAACGTCTAAACAAGCTTTACATAGTTCTTATTCGTGTAACTACAATAATATCCATAGGCATGGTTCATTGTATTCAAAGAATTCAAACATGTGTAATCATACTTTGCGTTATTCTATAAATCATTTTATGCATGTTAATGAATCTATATTGAAAGATAGGATTGTAGCTAGATGAAATAATTACTATCTTCCTGCTAAACAACATAACTCAAGAACATGGGAATCAAAGGGTTGGGATCCAAATCGTTATCAATCAAAATGGATTCCAAAATCACAACTTTCAGGAAATACATGGATTTCTAAATCAACAAGAAAACCCAAACCAATCTATAAATGGGTCCCTAAAAAGAAACAATCCACCATTAATTGTACTAACCCTTACGAACTCGTTGCAAAATGGGTTCCTAAGGTTATTTCAATGATTTGATTTTGGAGAAAATCTCGGTATGTGTTTGGTATCTTGATTCAGGATGTTCTAAACACATGACCGGAGATAAGTCCCTGCTAGTAAATTTTCTTGAGAAATTTATAAGTTTGATTCGGAAACAATCATTTTGCTGCAATAATGGGGGTTGGAGATTTAGTGAGGGGGAAAATCATAATAAAACGGGTGGCTTATGTTGAAGGGTTAGGTCACAATCTCTTTAGTATTGGTCAATCTTGTGACAAGGATTTAGAGGTTCTATTTCGTAAACGAAGTTGTTGTGTTCGAACTGAAGATGGACAAGAATTATTAAACGGAACCCGTGGTACAAACCTCTACACCATTGATCTAGATAGTGCACAACCCATGGCTGATGTATGTTTACTATCAAAAGCCTCTTCTCAACAATTATGGTTGTGGCATCGTCGGTTTTCTCATGTCAATGTTAATTGGATCAATAAACTCTCTCGCTTTGGTGTTGTTCATGGTCTACCTGAATTACAATATGATCAGGATCATTTTTGTAAATCATGCACACTAGGTAAACTACATCATACATCACATAAATCCAAACCTACACCTAGTTCAGAATCTGTTCTTCATCTACTTCATATGGATTTATGTGGACCAATGCGCATTCAAACCATCAATGGCAAGAAGTACATTCTTGTAATCGTGGACGATTTTTCCCGTTATACATGGGTTTACTTCTTACAATCTAAATCTGACACACTAGAAACTCTCATCAACTTTCTCAAACAAACACAAGTAAATTTGCAACTTCCAGTGCGCTCAATCCGATCAGACAATGGCACGGAATTCAAAAACAAAATCTTATCTTCATATTTGAAATCAGTTGGCATTACTCATCAATATTCCATTGCACGTACTCCACAACAAAATGGTGTCGTTGAATGTCAAAATCGAACTCTTGTTGAGGCAGCTCGCACAATGCTCATATTCTCTCAATTACCGATGTTCTTATGGGCAGAAGCTGTAAATACTGCATGTTTTATTCAAAACCGGTCAGTAATCAATAAGCGGTTCGGCAAGACACCTTATGAGATTATCAACAACCTTCCTCCAAATGTAAAGTTTTTCCGAATATTTGGATGTCCTTGCTATGTATTAAATGATCGTGAAGATTTGACAAAGAAATTTTTATTGGTTATTCAAAGGATAAAGTTGCGTATCGGGTTTATAACAAGAGAACAAAGATCGTCAATGAAAGTGTTAATGTCAAGTTTGATGAAATGTCAGAAATGGTTTTTGAACAAAGTAGTTCAAAACCTGCTTTAACCAATTCAGAAGCAGACAAATCTGAAACATCAATCATGAATGACATTGATGAACTGTTTTCAGATTTTTATGACGAATACTTTGGAACACCCTCGTCGTCTGCTGATTCTCCTCAAACTGATTCAACTTCTGAGATTTCAATTGATCTACCTAGTCCAGCATCTTCTCACGATGTGCAAATTGAATCCCCAGAATCATTATCACCAATTAGTTCATCATCTACTGCATCAATGCCAGAGATTACATCAGATCCGCCTCTGTTGAAATATCAAGTCCGATACCCTATGTTGACACTTCAAATACTCAGTTTGAATATCAACACCTACCGTTTGAGAGAAAATGGACCAAGTCTCATCCAAGTACTCAAATAATTGGAGATTCATCAGCTGGAGTTCAAACAAGGAAAACTACTCAAAATGAATGTTTATATTCAAATTTTCTGAGCTCCATTGAACCAACAAGTGTTAAAGATGCTATACTTGATCATGATTGGATTAATGCCATGCAAGATGAGCTCAATCAATTTGAGCGTCTTAAAGTCTGGAGACTTGTACCTAGACCACCTGGCAAATCAATTGTAGGTACCAAGTGGATATTCAAAAACAAAAAGGATGAGAATGGGGTCATTATTCGGAATAAAGCTCGCCTAGTTGCAAAAGGGTACAGTCAACAAGAAGGGATTGATTATGACGAAACATTTGCACCGGTTGCACGAATCGAAGCCATTCGGATCTTTCTGGTTTATGCTGCTCACAAGAATTTCACAGTCTACCAAATGGATGTGAAAACAGCTTTTCTAAATGGCATTCTTAATGAAGAGGTATATGTGGGTCAACCAGACGGTTTTGTCACCCCAAAGCGACCAAATGATGTATACCGACTGGATAAAGCGCTATATGGATTAAAGCAAGCTCCATGAGCTTGGTACGATGTATTGTCCAAATTCCTTGTTCAATCCGGTTTTTCAAAGGGTACAATTGACACTACTCTTTTTATTAAGAAACAAAAGGATGATATCATATTTGGATCCACTAATGCCAAATATTCCAAAAACTTTTCGGCATTAATGGTATCTAGATTTGTAATGAGCATGATGGGTGAAATGAATTTTTTCCTTGGGTTGCATGTCAAACAATTATCAAATGAAATTTTTATCAATCAAACAAAATATATTTTCGATCTTTTGAAAAAATTCCAAATGCTAGATTGTCAACCCATATCCACACCCATGGAAGCTCGATCTCGATTAAATGTTGATACCACGGGTAAATCAGTAGATCAAACTTTATATCGAAACATGATTGGATCCTTAATGTATTTAACTTCGAGCCGTCCAGATATCATGTAGTCTACATGTGTCTGTGCTAGATATCAGACAACTCCAATAGATTCACATCTTCAAGCAGTCAAACGAATTTTAAGATATCTTAAATATTCAATTGACTTGGGGTTGTGGTATCCTAAGGACACTAGTTTTGAACTAACAACCTATTTAGATGCAGATCATGCAGGTTGTAAACTGGATTGAAAAAGCACATCTAGTGGTGTACAATTTTTGGGAGATAAGCTTGTAAGTTGGACTTCCAAGAAGCAAAACTGTGTTTCAACATCCACATCTGATGCATAATATATTGCAGCTGCTGTTTGTTGTTCACAAGTTTTGTGGATGAGGTCACAACTTATGGACTATGGTTTTACATTTGAAAATATACCTATCTATTCTGATTCTCAGAGTGCGATTGCTATTTCCTGCAATCCAGTCCAACACTCAAAAACAAAACACATAGATATTCGGTATCATTTTATAAAAGATCACATTGAAAAAGGGCATATCGAGTTATTTTTCGTCAAAACAAATTATCAATTGGCCGACTTATTTACCAAAGCTTTAGGTGAAAAACGATTTCACTTTTTGGTGTCTCGCTTAGGCATGCTTTCTCTTAAGCAATAATCTGTCAATTTCAACTCGAGATGCAAAATACGATCATATTTTGGAGGGGGAGAATCATGAGTTGAAATATTTTGTATATTGATGCATGATGGCTTTTACTCAAAACAGAGTAAAACTCGATCTTTAAAGAGGAAAAAGAGATTTTGTTTTTATAACTCACCTTCATATGTAAAATTACAAAATCATATGCATATGTTGAGGGGGAGTATTTTTCAAAATCCAAAACTTTCAAGTGTTCAAATGTATTTGCAAATTGCAAAACACTTTGAAAGATTTTCAAATAAGTTTTGAGGCTCCAATGATTGATGGATAATCAGATCATGAATTTCAATCAAAATGGTTGGCAAAATGCTGATTTCTGTACTAAGAGTGATAGTTTACTAAGGAAGTCACTTTCCAAATATTAGGATGAAAGGTTAAGTCTTAGAATGAAGGAGGGTGAAAATAATAGTACAGAACATCATATTTTTAAAACAAATGCCAACAGAGGGTGGAGTAGAAAAATTGAGTAAGGTTAAGTGAGGAGTGTGTGAAAGGGTTAAAACAAAAAGAAAACCCTCACGAAACAAATAATCGCCGGGTAGCCACATCTACTATCGGAAATCATGTGTTGATTTCTGGTATTGAATGAGACATCATGGACCCAGAGCTAGAGTTAAAAGTCAAGAAATAAAGTCAAAAGAAAGTTCAAAATAGAGAGAAGACTGCTGCCAATCTATATAAAAGAAGTTTAAAAGGAAAGAGTACACAAGAGAAGAAGTTCAAAGTCAACAAAACATATGTGAAGAAAAGGTTAAAGAGGAAAGAGAAGACTAGAACTCAAAAAAAAGTTCTATGTCTACATGTCAAAGACATACAAATAAAGGATTCAAGACAAAAAGCTAACTCAAAGGAAAAAGAAAGAAAGATCTTCAACGATTTCAAAAAGGCTATTAGTTTCATAGAAAATATTCAAGAAATAAGATGCTAAATCCTAGGGGGAGATTGTTAGATATTAAAAATAGGATTTGCATTTTATATGTAAACTAAGTGCGACACTAAGATAGTGTCGCAATAACATCAAGTGCGACACTAAAGATAAAGTCGCAGTCACAATTAAAGTCGCATGAACAAATTAGTATAAATACAGGACTTAGTTTTTCACTTTCGAAAATTGTTGAACTAGAGAGAATTCGTATGTGCATTTGTATATCTTACATTCAGAGAGATTGAGAGCTTGTAATAGTTTATGAATAGCAATACATAATCATTCGATTATTTGTTTATATTCATACATACTTATACATACGGATTTCACTCAATTCACGTCCAAATCACTAAATTCGATCCAACATAACACATGTGTTACCAACAACTAACACATGTGTTACCAAATTTTCGAAACCCACCAAAAAATGAAAAAAAAAGTTCGTCGAAAGTATACCTTGTGAGATGTCCAATCGAAAAGAAAAAAAATGCTAATTTTTATGGTGCAATTTTTATATTTTTTTGACCAGTCCTTTATGAGATATTCAATTTTTAAAAATGTTAGGAGTATTATTATTTTGATAAAATGGATAGTTGAGATTGATTACTCCGTTCTCACAAAAAATCTCATTCTCATTTGAACTTAATTCTAAATGTCATTCCTCTAAAAAATAGTTTCAAGATAAGCATGTGCCCATAATTCCTTAATTCGTACAAACCTTGCACATACTTACTATTCTCTAAATTATACTTTGCAACTAGTAGTAAGAAATTGTGCTTAAACTCTTTAGCCGAAGTCATCCTATAAAGGGTATAAAAATCAAGACACCAATTTTGGTACTCGATATAGAAAAGTGCGGTAAACCAACAACTAAATTTTGAAATGATATGATATATGCAATAATTGTGTTTTATAGTTGGCATTCCAATCGCAAGTGCTTTTGACATCCACTTATCTTAATATGTGATGATTGTTTTTTGATGGTTTTTTCATTGTAGTTATAAAAGTTTGCATCTCAAAAATGAAGTTAGTAATAAAACATAACATATAAGATCCATATATATTAAAACTCATACCTTCTTCATTAACCACCTAAATGTATATGTGGTCTCATTTCGAAGAAGTGCACCGAAAACAGCACAACCTTTCCATAATTATTGATTCCAACAAAAAATTCACAAGGCATGTCATAGTCATTCACTTTGTAAGTGGTAAAAATAAACTACATCACCATATTTTCATACCGTTCATAATTTTGAGGACGACAGCAAAAAAAGTTTTGTAACCTCTTTTCTTTATCTAATGTGTATACACAGTGAAACTTCATATTTTGTTGTTTTGAAGATTCCATGTACTTAATAAGGTCTCATGCATCACTAGCTCCATGTAATCTACTCACTTTTGTAAATAAATTATGAACATCTTTCTCAAGGAATGAAATATCTCTATGTTTTACCTGGCTTTTTGGAGCTCCAGTGTCTTTGAATAATAAAATATGTTTTTCATCCTCGGGAATGATGATACGATTGATGGGAAGAAAACGCATTGCTTCAGGTGATAATAATTCATGACTATGCTCTTTCACGAACTTTGTAATATGTCATTCTTCAAGAAATATATCAAAATTCTTTTTAAAGTAACTTGCATATGAGCATTGCACTTACATCTTATTGACTCGTTTTCTTTGATGTTCAGATTTTAATGGTTCCTTCCCTCCACGATGACAATAAATATCGTGTATCACGTTGTACTGTCCTATTATAATTTCTGTCAAATCAATCTTTACGCACAAACACTATTTTACCTGGGATAGTTTTAATGGAAAATAAATGCTTCCTAAAATGTACCAAAAGTTTGGCCAATAAAAGGTCCATAGTTTGGTATGTGGCCAATAGATAATTCAACATCTTCATCAATCGGAGGATGGTTCAAATCCAACATATTAATGTTTCTGCATTAAAAAGAAATCAAGCAATCAAAAATTGTTAAAGTAAAAACTATTGTTGTTAGTGATGAAGGGTGTACTGTCCTATGATTAATTACAGATTTTTTAAACTATTTGCTTGAAATTTGAAAGATTACTTAATTAGTAAAAATAATCAAAGTAAATATGCAACTAAGTAAATAGTTAAGGGTTAGAAGAATATAACCAATATAACCAACCGACACCACAATTTATAGTGATCGAGGTAGTCGTTAACTAGTCCACATTAACCCACTCCCCTATAGCACGATATCGAGATTTCTCCACTAAGATTTATATAATTTTCACATATATGAAAGAAAAGCGTTCAAAGTGTTGTTTCTCCTTCAATAAGAACACAACACTAATCTTCTTTATCTAAAAGAAAATAACCTAACTAAACTCTCTAACTTCTACAATAAGAAGTTTAGACACAAATATTTCCTCTTTCAACAAAGAAGTCATCAACACCAACAATGTCTTCTCCTAACAAGTAGATGACAACTAATCACCACAGACAACTAATCACCACAACCTTTTCCTCCAATACTTGGGAAGGTAATCACACAACAACTCTTCCTACACCACTTTGTAAGATTAGCACACCAAACTCTTCGGTATGATTTGAACCTACGACATTAGGTTTTGGAGACTGTTGGTACATTTAGAGTGTCTGTCATTTGGTCTAGGTTATCGAGTTGTAATAATTAGTCTAGTTTTTGTTACTAGCGACATTGGCAATATCGCATAAGCGATATCACCAATATCGCATGTGCGATATCACCAATATCGCTAAACTGGCTAATTAGTTAAGTATAAATATGTTTAGGGTTTCAGTTTTTGGTCATGACTTGACATACGAATTTAGCAGCTGTGTTTATTTTTCTCTGGCATTGTTTTGTAATTCACATCTGATTTGATTTGATAAATATATTATTGTGATTACTTTTGTTGAATTTGTCATTTAAACGTACTTTGATTTGCTTTAGTATTCCGCGCTCTAGCATTTGCTTGATTGATTCATTGTCAAATGGTCTGTCCTTTAACGGTCCTAACAAGTGGTATCAGAGCTATTAATCATTGGATTAGTGGTTTTTGAATCAATTTTAGTACGTTTATAAATCTTTTAAACTTGTTTTACGATAAACAAATCGTTTATCAGTCTTAAAAGGTTTTTATTCATTAGTTTATGTGATATCTGGTGCTATGTTCGTAATATTTTAAACCTTATTTTCGTTTGATTCGTAAAAATTATAATTTTAAAGTTTTTCAGCCGTTTTAGCGATATTGATAGCGATATTACCATCAATATCGCCATTAGGGTTTTAGCGACATTGTTACTTCTGTGCTCATTAATTTGAGCGATATCACTAGCGATATTACCTTGATATCGCCTAATTGATTTTAGCGATATTGTCCCAATATCGCTTGATTGATTTTAGCGATATTATCCCAATATCGCCCTTTGGTATCTAATTTTGATTTGTGCTTTAACTAGCGACATTGATAGCGATTTTACCAATATCGCCCTATCAATTTAGCCTGCGATATTGTCAATATCGCTTTGTGATTTTAAATCAGAATTTTTATTCAAGACAAAACTTTCTTTAGTTCAAAATGTCGACCTTACAAGCTGTGAATGCCATGCTAAAACACAATGCTGAAGTTGGTTCTGCTAATAAACCTCCATTTTTTGCTCCAGGAATGGAATACTCTGAATGGCGAGGGAGGTTCCTATCGTTTGTAGCGTTTACTGATCCAGAAATGGAAATTCCTTTACTCGAACGATATGTTAGACCAGTTTCGAGTGGAGAACATGTAGGTATTCCTCCACCAAAACCAATTCGTTCAATGTCGGTTGAAGAACAAAAAGCATGGGAGTGTGAGAGAAAGGCTCACTCTGCCATCACTATGGCACTACCTGCTGATGCAATGAAAATGTTTAAACAACATGACATTGCCTATGATTTATGGAATGGAATAGCTGAACGGTGTGGAGGAACCACTGAGTATAAACAGAGCAAACTGGAACTTGTGAAGAAACAGTATGATCTGTTTGACATCCAAAAGAATGAAACAGTTAAAGATCTGTTTTGTAGATATTCACGCCTTGTGAATGAATTAAAAGAAGGAGGGTATAAATTTAGTACCATTGAGGTTAATAAGAAACTCTTAAATGCCCTTCCTTCTCACTGGGAAACTCGTGTGCTGATGATGGAAAATGATCCAGATGTGCTGGCAATGACTCTAGATCAACTCATTGGAAAATTGGAGACCTGTGCATTGGATATTCAAAAGAAAAGCACAAGATCTGGTTCCTTACTTCCTGACAATAGTAATTTTGGATATGGTAGTACAGCACTTTTATCTGGACCGTCTACCTCTGCATCTAAGTCAAACTATTCTCAGGGAAATCATTCTGCTGGAACATTCTCTTCGTTTCCACCTCAACCATCCTCTTCTGCCATTGCTTCTCAAAATGAGCATGCAGTTATTTTCAACGCATTCTTATCATCTTATGATGATTTCCTTTCAAAGAGGATTAGCTCGATAGATCTTACCGATGAGGATTTTGCCCAAGTGGATCCTGACGAGCTAGAGAGGGTTGACCTCCATTGGAACATGGCTATGCTCACAAGAAGGACGAAGACATACTTGAAGAGAACTGGAAAGAGATCTCTTGAAGATGTTACTGATAAAACGAGTATGGGTTTTGACAAATCAAAGATCAGATGTTATAAATGTCAAAACCTAGGCCATTTCGCAAGAGAATGTGAGAAGGGTAGACAACCCTCGACGGGTTTCACAAGACCTTCTGCCTTCAAGAAGGACAATGAAGTTGCCAAGGCTGCTATAATGTTGGAAGATGAAGAAGCCTATGACTTCTCGGCCATGGATGATCAAGATAATATAGCACTGATGGCAGATGTTGAGAATCAGGTAGAATGTGATTCATTTAACTGTGAAACCTGTATTAAATTAACTGGTAAAATTAACAGGTATATAGTAGATAATGATCGCTTGAATACAGATTTAACAAATCTTGTTCAAGCGAACAGAGTTTTAAAAGACAATGAAAAGGTTTTTGAAATAAGTCAAAAAACACTTATCGATGAGAAGAAAGATCTAAAAGCTATGATTTACAATAAACAAGATGAAATCGATAGCTATTTAAAATTGATTGTTCATCTTAAAAAAGATCTTGCTTCTGCTCAAGCCGATAACCTTGATTTAAAAAGAAAACTGACAAACATTTCAACATCTACTATGGTCTTTTCTGACATCCTTCAAAGTCAGAGGACTGATACAAAAAGCAAGGCTGGCCTTGGTTATCACAACCATCCTCCTCCTTCAAACTTGAATCAGCCTATTCTGTCAAAGGATGAAATTAAAGATTTTGTGCCTTCTGTTCTCCAGAAGGATACAATTCTAGTGGTTGAACCAGTTATTAAGCCTAAATCTGAAGAGGCTGCTGATGTCAAGCGACCTGAGTCGCTTAAAGTTCCAACTTTAAACAAAAGGAAGGCTGAGCTTATTAAGCCTATTCTGTTTATGCCTTCAACAACTGTTGAAGAGGTGGTGGAAGTGGAAGATGTAACTCACGAGGTTACAAAGAAAGTTGAGAAAAATAATAGTAAACCTGAAAATTTAATCCTTACTATCGAAGATAGAGGACAAATTTTTACTAAAAAACACTCAACTACTAAGGATTTAAAAATGAAACAGGTAGAGAGTATTAAAAATCATAATGTTTCAATTAAAAATCCTTCATCTAAGGTTATCTCAACTATCAATACAGTTACTCCATCATGTTCACATAAGTGTTCATGTGCGGTAAATGTACCTGATATCAAAACTCGTAGGTCACCTCTTTCACCTAAACCACTATCGAGTGATGATAAGACCTTCAGAGAGAGAATATCTTGTTTTTACTGTAAGAAGCAAGGTCATCTCATTAATCAATGCCCTATGCTTGCTAAGAAATGGGCATCACGACATGATCTAGGTCATTTCAAAAATAGAAATTTTCAAAAATTAAAACAGCTTGGATTATCTCGTAGTGTCCCAGTTTCAAAAGTTAATGACATCACTCCTACTCAACCGATAGCTAGAAAGGTTGATGTTATTAAAAAGCAATTTATTGTTCCTCAGAAAGTTTGGAAAAAGAAAAAGGAACAGGTTTTAGTTTCTTCTAAAATTATCACATCAGTAAATGAGAATGATTTACTGAAAAACAAAATGTTAACTGATGTGATAATAATAGATGAAGTTTCAGGAGAACCCAAGTCTATCAAGGCTTGGGTCTCCATTTCAAACTAACATTTTTTTTTGTTGTGTTGTGACAGTCAAAAGTGCAAAACAGCCAAATGGTACGTAGATAGTGGCTGTTCACGACATATGACAGGCAATGTCTCCCTGCTTACAGATGTTAAACCACACAATGGAGGACATGTTGCCTTTGCTGGTGATACTGGAGGAACGATAACTGGATTAGGAACACTCACTAATGGACAAGTGAGCTTTGAGAATGTGAACTATGTTGAGGAGCTGAAACACAATTTGATTAGTGTCTCACAAGTTTGCGACAAGAAGTTTACTGCAGCATTCACAGATCTAGAATGTTTGATATTGAAGCCGGGATTTATAATTCCCGATGAATGGATTCTAATTAGAGCTCCAAGAGTGAAGAACTCTTACATTTTGGATATGAGGACAGTTGAAACTAAGGAACATACCTGTTTATTATCCAAAGCTTCTTCTAAGGATTCATTATTGTGGCACAGAAGGATGGGTCATATTCATTTCAAGAAAATGAATTATCTGGTAAAACACGATCTAGTGGAGGGGATTCCTAAGCAATCTTTTTCTTTGGAAGATGATTGTGTTTCGTGCTTAAAAGGAAAACAGCACAAGAAGTTTCACAAGTCTAAGCAAGTTATTTCCATTGAATCTCCATTGGAATTACTTCATATGGACTTGTTTGGACCCGTTAGTACGAGGAGTATTGGAGGCAAATCTTACTGCCTAGTAGTTACTGATGACTACTCTCGTTTCTCGTGGGTTTACTTCTTGCGATTAAAAGATGAAACACCAGATATATTGACCTATCTTTTCGATAGACTTGAAAACCTGTGCAATTTGAGGATTAAGAAGATACGTAGTGACAATGGAACGGAATTCAAGAATAAACTTCTTGAACTATACTGTCTACGTAAAGGGATTGTTCATCAATTTAGTGCTGCCAGAACTCCACAACGGAATGGGGTTGCCGAGAGAAAGAATAGAACGATCATTGAAACAGCTCGGACTATGCTTTCAGACTCTCATTTACCAATAACTTTCTGGGCTGAGGCAGTTAACACGGCGTGTTATGTATTAAACCGTGTTTTGATGAATAAACGGAAAAACAAAACTTGTTATGAGTTATTCAATAACCGGAAACCAAACCTAAAATTTTTAGAACCTTTTGGATGTCCTTGTACCATTTTAATTACAAAAGATAAGATTTCTAAATTCGGTGAAAAGGCATTTGATGGGTTATTTCTAGGGTTTTCGGTTAATTCTCCTAACAAGAGGGTCTTCAATAAGGAAACGGGAAAAATTGAGGAACATTTTGAAGTAAAATGTTTAAAGTACACGGAGATTCCAAAAGGAAAAGGTCCGGATTGGTTGTTTGAGTACGATTCTCTATTTAACTCATTCCACCTTCCAATTTTTGATGAAGTAGATGAAGCTGTAACGCTTCTTCATGGATTACATCTTAATCCTGATATCTCTTCACCATCACCTTCTTCCTCTCCTGTTAACACTGTTTCTTCATCACCCTTGCCCGCTGCTGTTCCTGAGAGTTCTTCTGCTGATCAACAAACTGATGCCTCTCCTGCTACTGTTGATGCTGTGGATGACTCTCCTCCTGTAATTGAAGAAGAACCTTTTGCTCAAGAGGTTGAGCTAAATAATCTGGAAACAAACCTCACACCAGACTTAATACCCATTACTCGCATTCATCAGAACCATCCTACTAACAATATTATTGGAGATTTGAATGCAGGTGTTTTAACACGAAGCAAAGCGTCTGAAGTTTCATCAACGATCGATCTTTCGGATGAAACATCTGAAGATCCTTGTTTGAAGGCTGAAATAGAAGAATGCTTTTTATCTCAAATTGAGCCAACAAAGATCGATGCGGCTCTAAAGGATTCACACTGGGTATCTGCAATGCAAGAAGAGTTGCAGCAATTTGTAAAATTGCAAGTCTGGACTCTTGTACCACTCCCTAAAGGTGTACACCCTATTGGAACACGCTGGGTGTTTCGTGTCAAACGTGATGATAGGGGAGTGGTAATCAGAAATAAGGCTAGGCTTGTTGTCCAAGGCTATACACAACAAGAAGGATTAGACTATGATGAAGTTTTTGCACCTGTTGCAAGAATGGAATCAATCCGTATTTTCCTAGCATATGCAACATTTAAGGGGTTTCGCGTCTATCAGCTGGATGTGAAGAGTGCGTTTCTATATGGAAAGGTTGCTGAAGAAATATATGTTCGTCAACCACCTGGTTTTGAAGATTCAGTCAACCCAGACTACGTGTGCAAGTTGGATAAAGCCCTTTATGGTCTGCATCAAGCTCCGCGTGCGTGGTATGAACGGTTGGCAACGCACTTAATCAAGAACGGTTTTGAACGTGGTCAAATTGACAGCACTTTGTTCATCAAGAGAACTGAAAAGAGTCAGCTACTAGTTCAAATCTATGTAGATGATATTATTTTTGGTTCGACTGATGAATCTTTGTGTCGTCATTTTGAAAAGATTATGAAGTCTGAATTCGAAATGAGTGCTATGGGGGAGTTGAAGTACTTTTTGGGTGTTCAAGTTGATCAATCTCCGAAAGGCACCTACATTCATCAATCCAAGTACGTCAATGACATGTTGACTCGTTACAAATTACTTGATTGTAAAGAGTATGGCTCTCCCATTCCCATCAACCATAATCTTGGACCCGATGCCGAAGAAGAAATGTGTGATGAAAAGCTATATCGGTCGATGATTGGATCTTTGATGTATCTTACTGCATCTCGACCCGATATAGTGTTTGCTGTATCGCTGTGTTCTCGATATCAGTCGCAACCAAAGGTTTCTCACTTAAAGGCGGTCAAACGGATATTTGGATATCTCAAACATCGACCTACTCTAGGTCTATGGTATCCAACTGAGAAGTCATTTATTCTCACAGCATATTCAGATTCTGACTATGGTGGGTGCAACATCGATAAAAAGTCTACGTCAGGAGGATGCCAGTTTCTCGGTTCACGATTAGTGTCGTGGCAATGCAAGAAGCAAACGACAGTTTCCACTTCCACAGCGGAGGCTGAATATATTGCTGCTGCCAGCTGCTGTTCACAAATTTTGTGGATTCAGCACCAACTTCGTGATTATGGTTTACTCTTGACTATGACTCCATTATTTATTGATAATACTGCTGCCATATGCATAACTAAAAATCCCGTACAACATTCTAAAACCAAACACATAGAAATTAGGTTTCATTTTATACGGGATTACTATGAGAAACACTTGATTGACCTTGTCCAAATTGAAACTGAAAAGCAAAATGCTGATTTGTTTACCAAGGCCTTCTCTAGAACTAGGTTTGACCAATTGATTGACATGATTGGGTTGCGCTTCTTTCAGGACAAACAGTAAACTGTGACAAAACCTTTATGTTGACTATTTCTTTAATTCTACATACAGCTGTTTATTGGCAATAGCCACTCTTTATGTTTGTTAACATTAAAGAAAAGCATTATTGCAACATTTATAACAGACGTTTAGTTGTGTCTGTAAACAACTAGGGAAATGATAGTACATTAGGAGACACTCTTTAATTGACAATATCACGTGTTATCCTTGATGTATCAATAGGTTTTTCACGTATCTGTTATACTTGTCCTTCTAGACATCAAACTACTTGCACGATGTATTGGTAGGCATTATCATACTCATTCTTCATTATCTAAGAAATCTCTTAATCTGTGTATGATCTTTCGTGATGATCATCATATGATGTATGACAATGCGTCTTAATTCTTATGTGTCAGCTTGCCATGCTTCTATTAACTTGAGTTTGTATATGACAACATTTGGGGAATTATGCTGTCTGTTTCCTTTGTTGTACGTTTGTACAGACCTGGTCTCAGTCAGTATACTTTCAAAAACACTGCAAACTTAAGTCAAAAGTACTTTCAAATCTTATAAAATCAAAGATTACTTACAAGGTTGCCAAATGGTTTGACCAAGTTTGGTTTTGCAAGCACCTGAATCAAGTGTATGTCGCTTTGTTGTACGTAAGTGAAAGTCCCTTTGAACGGATCCAAACGGGATTGAAACGTGTATTAGTTTGCGGAAAGGTATAATACACAACAAACAACAATAAAACAAGTGAAATGCAAGTGTTTTAGTGTATAAGTTCGTAGGTATTCGAAGATAGCACTGTATGTTCGAATATAACTGATTTCCAAAAACTATGTAATGAAATATTACAACTTAGTTTTTATACCCAGTAAGTTCGTACGAACTTACTGGTCCTAGGTTCGTACGAACTTACATGTTCGTACGAACTTCCTAGGTTCGTACGAACATATAGGTTCGTACGAACATACAAACTTAATACTAAAAAGGCTAAGTTAATAAACAAATTACATTATTAACTACAAAACTAATAACAAAACTAACTATTACAAAATAAGAGCTGTTGTCACCAAACGTGCACCAACAGACTCCCCCTTGACAATAGCTCGGTCAGTCTTCAGTCTTCTGGCTCTGTCGATTCTTGATTCTTGATCAACTCTGTCGACTCTCAGCCCATAAGCCTTTTTCCACACACACCTTCACGACCCTCTGATACTTCCTATCTTCATGCCTCCAATCGTCTCTATAAAAGATCTTGGTTTCATGAAGCTTTATCAGATCGTCCTTTGATAAGTTTACCAGATGTAAACTATCATAAACTCTTAGCAGCACATTTTCCTCAGCATCTTCCATCACAGCTTCAGCCGTCTTACTGTCAACGTACCACCACTTAAGATTTGCAAGAATGTTTTGTGGCATTTTCTTCAAAGGAACTCTTTTCAAGCACTTGACCGGTCTATAGACCATCTTCATCCATGGCTTGTTAGTGAAAGGGTCAATCCTGGTCAGATCTGGAACTCTTTTACCCGGTTTTGGCTTTAGACTTGCAAACTTATTGGATCTTCCTTCACGTTTTAAGATTCTTTCCAAAGTACTAGCGTAAGGATCATTGTCAATATTTACTAAGTCTAACCAGGCAAGCTCCTTCAATTCAATCTTCGGCAGCGAACTAAAGGTCTTCAGTTTATTTTTCAAGTACTGAATCCCATCATATCTTTTTAATATGAACAGTTTAAGATCACTGTCATAAAACCAACTTATGATTCCACGCTTTAACCCGCCCGATCCTCTGACCCTGATATCACCTTTATATTTAATCTCTGGTTCCTTTTCAACCTTTTTAAACCATAACCTCTTTAACTCTTCTTGAGTTGGTTCAACTTCTTCTGAATCTGAATCAACTTCAGGAGTTAAGTCATGCTCCAAGTTGATTACTTTCTCGCCAGCTTCACTCTCCACCACAACTTCAGTAACAGGTTGTGTATCTATCACAAAATTCGTCCACATCTGCATCAGCATCAGGTAGGACCTCTTCATCTGATTTCCAATCAGCAACCTCTTTACTGAGGATCTCCCCTTCCTCTAATTCTGACCAATCACTATCCGGGTCATCCAAACCAAGCAATGCCTCGATAGTATTAGTTTCAGCAATATTTACAGGGGACTCTAGTGTTTTACTACCAGCCTTCTCAGCTTCATTTTCATTTTTCTTTGCACCCCACCCTGATTTCTGGCTACCACCACCATCTGCCGCTGCACCAACACCAGACCCTGATTTTGTTCCCCAACCACCTTTCTGATCCGTTTTTTCTTCGATTTTCTTGCTCCAGTCTGTCCCTTCTGCTTGTGCCTCACTGGACTCTTTGTTCCACCCTCCAGATGGTTCAGTCTCTTCTTGAGGCTTTGAAGCACCTTGTCCAGATCCGCTCACACCAGAACCTTGACCAGACTCCCCCTGAGCTATAACTGCACCTTGCACTCTAGATGAAGAGCCAGGCAGCTCACCTCCTTTGGGTGCACTTGGATCATCGTCACGGTCATTATCAGCTTTGAGTCTCAGCTCATCTTCCTTGCATCCTGGTGTCTTATCCCCCCTGAGCGACTGGCGCTTCATTTGGAAGACAGTGACCTCATTGAGCCGTACTTGATCTTCTACCTTTTCAAGTTGCTTTACTAAGCGCTCATTAATAGCCGTCAAATTTGTGACTCGAACTTCCTGGCTTGTAACCACAGCAGTCAAGGCAGTCACCATATCCATCAAGCTAGTGATCCGGCCCTCAAGATAGGTAAACTTATCCGGATCTGAGAGAAGAGCAGCCGGGTTGGGAATAGATCGGGTGGGTTGAGTAGTAGGTGGAGCAGTAGAAGGTGTGGGTGGTGTGGTTGTAGATGCAACTGGTGGTAATTGTACTGTTGATGGAGCAACGGGTGGTGGTGTAGGTGTGATAATCGTAGGAGCAGAACCACCCGCTCCAATAACCACACTAGTTGGACGCTGGCGCTTGCGTGCCTGCAACCGGAACTGTTCCGGTTCTGATTCATCATCGGAGTCCTCAGGAACATATTCATCATCAAACTGAACCTTTCGCTTGCCCTTTTCCTTCTCACGGGCGGCCTTAGGGTCAATCAACACCCCCTTGGACCCATGAAACCCAATCATAGGGCGGTCCTCGTCATCATCATCATCATTACCATCATCATCATCATCATCATCATCATCTGCATCAGATTCTGTAGACTCAGAATCAAGAGCTGCATCCTTATCAGCTTCGGCAGCAGGTGGAGACCATGTGTCTCGGGCTACAGAATAGTCATCAATATCCTTGAAGATATCATCAAAAGTGGGCTCAGAACTGGGCCCTGCTTCGCCCTGAAGAACTTCCCTAACCAACTCAGCAGCAACATCAGCGTCAACACGCTCTCCCTCAGCAGGGTGCTCTATCTGGTGCAGGAGTTCTTCAACAATCTCCTGTTGTGGCTCATCAGCAGCCACCTCAGCTCGAGCTGGTGCCGGGTCTGGTTCTTGAGCTTGAACCTCAACAGCTGCCTGGGGCACAGGCACATCCAACCAGCCATCATCTGGTGGAGCCTGATAGTTTGCATCAATAATTGCCCCAAACAAAGGCACATCTTGTGGCCTATCAGCAACTGCACGTCTCTTGTTGTGGCTGAGACAGTGCCCAAAGATCTTCTTGTCGACCGGCATCAAATGAACCACCGGGTCGATAGCTGGAAGATTGGGAATTAGAGCATTGAGCAGCATCATGACAAAACGAGGATAGAGAATAAAGTGCTCCTTCACACTCCCCTTTATTTGCTGAACCATCTCATCAAAGAAGTACTGACTGAAACAGTAGGGCTTGTTGTAAACAAGTGAAATCATCCCAGACTGTAGCTTATGGTTCATTGTATCGAACCCTGCCTTCTTTGGTCCAAAAGAAACCAGTAGAATATGCATCAGATAGCGCCACTGGCCGTATACTAGACTCTTGGTGTATTGGGTGTGGACAACATCTCCCACATATCCCATGCGTTGAAACGCGCCAGCACGCATATCAAGAGAGAAAGAAGTTGGGCCATTTTCCTGTTCTTCAGTTCCCAGATGCAGAACCTGCCTCAGAAGGTCGGCAGAAAACTCTATATTGACCCCGTTGACAGTAGCCCTTATGACCGGAGGCTGAGGCTCACAATCATGAATTGCCGTAGCCCAAAATTGGCTAAGGTATGGAAAATATAGCGTTGGCGAGTGAGTAAGAGCATAGAACACCCGTGAGCGCATGAGAAACTCCAGCATGCCTCGAAACGGTGCGGTCGCCGGGTTGGCAAGATCAAAAGAAACAGCTACATTGTGCTTGTTGTGAAACTCACGCACAAGATCAGCCATTTCTGCAAAACAAACACAAACACGCCAAAAGTAAAGAATAATAATGTTAGTCATAAGACATAATTAACTTCGAACCCTGCAAACAAGATTCTATGAGTAAAACAAGTCTTAAAAAAAATTTCAAAGTTCAAAAGATAGTAGGTTCGTACGAACTTATACGTTCGTACGAACTTACTGCCCTTGTAGGTTCGTACGAACTTACTGTTTGACCAAGTCAAACTTAAGTTCGTACGAACTTACATTGGCTAGGTTCGTACGAACCTATAGGTTCGTACGAACTTAGTAAGTTCGAACAGATGAACTGATAAACTAAGTTCAAAAAATTTTCACTCAAAAATGCAATCTGATCATGGAGAAAGTGGCGCCTAGGTTCGTTTCAGCATAAGGAACCATAACACACCAATTTTAATCATTTAAAGTGACACAATTTTGATTTTAAGTTTGTTTTTCACAAAACCTAACTTCAATCCGAATGTGTTGAGGTTTAGCGTGTTAAATCATGAAAAAAATCACTTACTGAAATTAGGAATATGATACTTAGGCATTCACTTGAGCAAGGTTTGAACAATTTAAACAAACAAAATGTAAACATTTCCCAAAGACAAATAACTTTTATTCATTTATTTATTTAAAACACTTAAAAAATAACATAGCATAAAATAAAACTTGCAAATATGAAATTGTTCATATTTTGAAAAGTACAATATTTTTGAGAGAGTCACTGATACAAAGATCGAATTAGCCATGATGAGAGCAATACACAGTTAGGAATTTTCATTTATTCCTTTGATTATTGTTGTTGTAAGTAATAGAACACAACGATTATCAGTATTGTTTTCCACTTAAGCATTCGATATTCAGAATTCTCAAGTACATATAAGATTATTGTTCACGATCTCTGGCGAATCTTACATTTGATATACCCTTAAGATCTAGACAGTCATGAACAACATGTAACGGATATTTTGCATTTTTATTTCATCTTTAAAGTCAAGTCTGTTTGCTTTATCAGCAATGTACATAGGTACATGTTTCAATTTAAAGACAAGACTATGGTTAGAAACAAACAAATCTAAAATCAAACCAGAGGTGACAGGTCTGTACTTTCGTACAACAAAGCGACATAGTTTGACTAGAGACCTTGAAAACGGTATTCTTGTTTCGCGGTCGAGTTTGTTCTAGTTTTTAGGATACACTGGCTGAATCTAGGTCAACATAATTCTAGATGAAGCAGAAGAACCAGTCAGTGAACCCCCCAGATGATTTAATGTTGTTTTATATCCGGTAACAAGCATTCATGAACGGCCCATCTCCTAAGAATGAAGACTTAAGTCGTACATCAAAATAAAGATAGCACAAAAATCGTATTATTTATTATAAATTAAGTACTTGAAAACCGTTATGTCGCATGCCTACCAATACATCGTAAAGTGAAGCTATCAAATACGTTTGCATTTTTAGGTACATTTACTGTGAATGTTCTGCATCTTAGAGCCACACATATGGAATGTTCTAGGCATGGGTAAAAGATTCATCATTTCTTTGCAATTAGTACAGTGACCCTCAAAAATTTTTATTGGTTTTGCAAAGATAAAAGGTAAAATAAACTAAGAAATAGAAATAGAAACATACTAAGTTCTTTATGGAAATATTTACTCAGGATTTTTCATCCCATTAAGTTGGAGTAAAAGCTCAAACCGAGACCGATCAAATGCCTTTGTATAAAGGTCGGCTAGATTGTCATCAGTGGGGACCTTAACTAATTTAATCAAATGTTTTTCAGCACAGTCACGAATAAAATGATGTCTAATGTCAATATGTTTCGTCTTACTATGCTTAACAGGATTATTAGTTATGGACATGGTTGATTGGTTATCTATCATAATAGGGGTATTTGTGAAGTTCACACCATAGTCACGCAGCTGTTGTTGTATCCACAACACTTGTGAACAACAACTACCTGCTGCTACATACTCAGCCTCACAGGTTGAGATAGCGACCGTGGTTTGCTTCTTACATTGCCATGAGACAATGCGACCACCTAGTAATTGACAACCACCAGTGGTTGATTTCCTGTTCAAGTTGCAACCGCCATAGTCTGAGTCGGTGTAGGCTACAAAGTCAAAATTGCCTCCAGAGGGATACCAAAGACCTAACTTCGGTTTTCCCTTTAGATATCGCAGAATTCTCTTTGCTGCCTTCATGTGTGACTCTTTAGGATTTGATTGAAAACGAGCACACAGACATACTGCAAACATTATGTCTGGTCTTGAAGCCGTCAAATACATGAGAGAACCAATAATGGCCCGATAGTGAGTCGGATCCACATCTTCAGTACTCTCAGTATCTGGTCCGAGACCATGATTTAGTTGAATTGGAGTGCCATAAGACGAGCTATCGTGCATATTGAAACGAGATAACATTTCATGCACATATTTTGTCTGATGAATGAAGAATCCCTCCTTCTTTTGATCAACTTGTAATCCTAAGAAGAAGTTCAACTCACCCATGGCACTCATTTCAAATCTCCTCTTCATCACTTGTTCAAAGTCTCTGCACATATTCTCGTCAGATGACCCAAATATAATGTCATCGACATAGACTTGTACAAGTAGGAAATCATCCTTTTTCCACTTAACGAACAAAGTACTATCTATCTGTCCTCTCTTGAACCCATTTTCCAAGAGATAGGTAGATAGTGTTTCATACCAAGCCCTTGGTGCTTGATGCAATCCATACAAGGCCTTGTCTAATTTATAGACTCGGTCTGGATGGTCTGGATCACTGAACCCTGGAGCTTGTTGAACAAAAACTAGTTCCTGAACTTTTCCATAAAGAAAGGCACTTTTAACGTCGAGTTGATAGACTTTAATTCTTTTATGTGCAGCATATGCTAGAAACAATCGAATTGCTTCTAACCTTGCTACTGGTGCAAACACCTCAGTGTAGTCTATCCCTTCCTGTTGGTTAAATCCTTGAACTACTAGCCTCGCCTTGTTTCGAATTACGATTCCTTTATCATCACGTTTGCATTTAAACACCCATCTGGTGCCTATTGCATGTTCTCCTTTGGGCAGATCAACTAGCTCCCAAACTTTTAGCTTTTTGAATTGAGCAAGTTCCTCTTGCATTGCTTCTACCCAGGAGTTATCCTTGAGAGCCATTTGAACATTTTTCGGCTCTATTTGAGATATAAAACAACTGTACAGACACTTATGCATGATCCCTGTGTCTTGAATCGATACATATAGACTGGAGCTGTCAGATATCTCTCTACGAGTTTTTACTCGAGAGCTCGGATCACCAATGATATTATCAGTTGGATGATACTTATTCAGACGAGTCGAGATCGTAGAATCAACCGGTAGGTCAGATCCTAGATTTGATCCAATCTCCCCCTCTGATGTTGCTTCTTCTGTAGCGGTTTCTTGCACAGAATTGGTAACTTCAGATGAAGAAGGAATATCGATTGATGTGGGATCAAAGTCTAAAACCGGATCAACCATTACTTCTTTCCCTTTATCATTTGCATCTTCTGAACTTGGAACACTAGATCTTGGTGCAAATATATTATTTTCACCATCATCTAGTATAACATGTTCTAATCCTAAAGTGTCATCTTCACTTAGGATCGGAAGATTAAATGACTTGAAAACAGCGTCATAATTAAATAACCAAACTGGTCCTGTTTGTATAGCTGGAGTATAAGATGTGACTTGTATGTTATATACAATCTCAACTCTTTCAGATGTCTTATTATAGACTCTTTTGTTTGGAGATCCGGCTTCATAACCTAGGAAAAATCCCTCGTCAGCCTTTTCACCAAATTTTGGTTGATTTTTAGTCTTTAATAAGGTACACTGAACACCGAAGGGTTCTAGACCAGTAAGATTTGGTTTTCGACCGTTTAGAAGCTCATAACATGTTTTGTTATGCTTTTTCACGATTAAAACCCGATTAAGTACATGACAGGCTGTATTCACTGCTTCTCCCCAGAAAATGACGGGAAGCTTTGAATCAGCCAGCATAGTTCTTGCTGCTTCAATTAAGGTTCTATTCTTTCGTTCAGCGACACCATTTTGTTGTGGCTCATAGGGTGCACTAAACTGATGCTGAATTCCCTTGCTTAAGCAAAAGACGTTCATCACCGAGTTTTTGAACTCTAGGCCATTGTCGCTTCTAATGTTTCTGACTCCTCGTCCATATTGATGTTCAATCTGGGTAAAGAAATTCATCAGCAATTCAGCCGTCTCATCTTTTGTTCCCAAAAAGAATACCCATGAGAAACGCGAGAAGTCATCAGTGACGACTAGGCAGTAGTGTTTACCGCCTATACTCCTTGCATTCACAGGACCAAATAAATCCATGTGAAGAAGATCAAAAATTGAGGCATTGGAATTTTGAGATTTTGACTTATGAGGATTCTTGTGCTGTTTTCCTTTCTGACATGGCACACATTTGTCCTCTAGTCCAAACCTCTGCATTGGTACACCTAGCACTAGTCCATTTCTGACAATGTAGTTCATCTTTCTAAAGTGCAGGTGAGCCATTTTCCGATGCCACAGCTGAGAATCATTCTCAGATGCCTTGGATATAAGACATGTTGACTCCTGCACTGTTTCAGAAACACTCATGTCCATTACATAAGTGTCATTCTTTCTAGGAGCCCTCATGATTATCCATTCTTCTGGAATGACAAATCCAGGTTTTAATATAAGTGCTTCTCTATCCGTGAAATGGACTGGATGTCCTTTATCACAAATCTGAGATACACTCATAAGATTGTGCTTTAGCTCCTCAACATAGTTGACTTGCTCTAGCATAATCTTCCCATTCGTTACTTTACCTAATCCTGTTTTTAGCCCACCTTTAGATCCAGCGAAATTCACGTATCCTCCTTTCTTGTGTATGAAGTCCACAAGAAGCTGTCTTTCCCCCGTCATATGCCTGGAGCAACCACTATCAACATACCACCAGTTAATAGCTCTTCTGGTCAACTCCTGCATATAAATTGAAAACAGTTAGTCGTTAAGGGGAACCCAAGCCACGACGGATTTGGATTTACCATTTTCATCTACGAATGTAAACTCCTTCAAGTATCCATTGCTCTTATAAGTAGAGCTAGATGCTTTGGGAATCGCATTCGCGTGAGAATGGGAGGAACTACCACTAGGCTTTCGCTCAGGAGACTTTTGAAAAAGTCTCGGGTTGACAGGCCTAGGGTTTGATGTAGATCTAACCATAGTAGGATAGTTATAACTAGAATTTTGATAATTTCTATTATTACTATTAGGGTTGGTAAAACGGTTGTTAGGAGTTTGAAATCTCTGTGGAGTCTTAGACCTTGAAGACTGTCCATGAGAACTATCTCCAGAAGAGGTGGTGCTCCTAGAACTATCATGAGTCGAAAACTTAACAAATTTTAATGAGGGTTGAATTTTCTGAGAACTTGGTGTTCTCTTAAGTCCCAACCCAATTCTCCAAGAAGTGCTTGCATTTTCATTTAAGTTATTCATTCGTGTGAAAACACTAGCAGTTCTTTGTTTTAAACTTATTTTTTCAGGAGATGAATTTTTCCTTTCCTGAGTCAAATTTGTTTTTACAGGTGATTGGTCTTTCTTCACCTGTGATTTTCCAATTTTGCCCTTGTTTGGACAAATACTTGCAACATGCCCTTTTTGATGGCATGTGAAGCATGAACGTTTCACTAACGCCTTTTTAGGGGCCTTTTGAATCGCTAGCCTGTCCAATTCAGGCAAACTTGGAGAGAATTCAATCATAACCTTTTTACCCTTATTAAGTATATTTTCATTTTCAGGCTTGGGTAAATCAAGATCAACTCTATTCACTACCTTTTCTTTGACATTTCCTTGTTCAACCATATTCTCTTTTACAAAATTCATTTTTATTTTAGATGGTATAGAAATGTCAGTAGATGTTGATTCAGGTTCAGTACTAGTTTCAGCTTTCGCAGGCCTAACGAATTGTGTTAGACCAGGAACGGCTGGTTGTTTAGCAGAATCATCAGCAGTTGACATCTCAGTGTCATCAGAAATAAAAGAGTAGTTGTGGTTAAAGGGAGGAGGGCTTTCTGTATAACCCATTCCCCTATGATCACCAGGCTGTTTTCCAACACTAAGCATATTGTCTAAGGTTTCAATAGAAAATTTTCTTAACTCTAGTTTCCTGTTAAGATCAGCTATTCTAACCTTAGCATCAGCTAACTCTTTTTCTTTATCAGAAGACAGTTTTGTTAAATCTAAAATATGTTCATGAGCCAAGTCATTTCTTACACTTTGCTCATTTAACTTTTCTTTTAAATATTTTATGTCTTCTTTATCAGATTTTGCTTTACTAAGTAATTCAGAGTTTCTGATATTTAACCTAGTGTTTTCTTCTTTTAGAGATTTTAACTGAGATGTAATCATATCAGATGATTCTACTAACTTCTCAGCCTGTTCCTGAAAACTAGTACAAAGAACACATGCTTTAACAACCATATCAAGACTGAGTACTACCTTTTGCTTTTCGGCATCCAGATTTGCCATGTATGCAATGAAGTCCTGTGAGCTCATATCCTCAGTTGATTTCAGCAGTTTGATTTCTGTCTTAGCTGCATGCTCCTCAATCTCCATATCTGTTGCAGTGTTCTTATCTGAATCAGATCCTGCATTGCTTTCCTCCATTTCTTCAGTAATGGAGGCCATAAATGCTTGTGGTTCCTCAGATTTTGAGCTCCAGTCATATGCTCCTTCTTGAGATTGAACTACCAGAGCTCTCGAGGTCTGATTACTTCCTGAGTTCTGGTTGTTTCCAAAAGAGCCTTGACTGTATTGTCTCTGATCATTCTGACTAGGAGTTTGATCCCTTTTAGGTCTTTGACATTCCCTAGCGAAATGCCCGAAACCATCACAGTTATAGCATTTAACTTTGGATTTATCAAAGCCTAGTTTGCTGCTTACGAACTTCCTCCCAGTTCTATTCATGAATCTCTGAGCTCTTCTTGCAATCATGGCCATTTGCCATTGCAAGTCCATTTCCTCAAGATCATCTTGATCCAATTGATCATAATCTTCATTTATTAGCTCAGGATCAGTGATTTTGCCTTTAATGAAAGTCTCACGAGAAGCAACAAAAGAGGCAAGTAGGGCTACTTCCTCTTCAGCTGATTTCTTGCTCATGGGCATTGATTTAAAAACGCTTGATGTCCCAGTGTTTGGTTTTCTATCAATCCCTGATTCCTCAGATGATGCCATATAACAGACATTGCTACCCGAATTTCGAATAGTCGAGTCCGTTTCAGCCTCGTTAGTATAGAAGGCTGCAACTCCACCTGTACTAGTAGATACAGCGGAATCAGATCGTTTACCATGGTAAACACTCGGATCCTGAACCTGATCAGATCCGGTCTCTTTTCGCTGCATGTTTAAGTCATAAACTCGCAACTTCCCTATAACATCATCGAGAGTCAGAGTCTTGTAGTCAGCACTCTCCTTGATCATTAAGGTGTATATGTCCCATTTTGAAGGCAAAGCTTCAAGGAGTTTGTTACATCTCACAGTTTCAGTGAATGAAAGTCCACTGTTATCCAGTTCAGTCATTAGATGGTAATATCTAGTGATAATCTCCTCTAGTGGCTCGCCTTTCATATACTTGAAGACATAAAACTGTTTGGTAATCAAGTCTGCTCTGCTTTCCTTGATCTTGTCATTCCCATCAAACCTCTTTTCTAACGCTAACCAAAGCTCTTTCGCGAATTGGTAACGTTTAAAAGTGTGTTTGATTTCTTGTGGAAGACACATAGTGATCGCAGACAAGGCCTTGTTTTCAGCCTCATACATCTTCTTGTCTTCATCTTTCATCATAGAGTAAGTACATAACTTTTGTTTACCCTCATATTCATATGTCGGTGTATCATATCCATCTTTGATACATATCCACATTCTGACATCATGAAACTTGGCAAAAGATTCAAATCGATCTCTCCACCAAAAGTAATCCTCTCCCTTAAGAAGTTTTGGTGGTGAGGCGGATTTACCAACCTCATGATCCATTTCAATCATTTTGTTTAAATTAGTCATCTTGTCAAAAAGTCGATAGAAGTTTGTAGAAGAACACAGATTTCCCACCAAAAATTATCGAAAATTTTCTGAGCAAAAATTTAAATTTTCTCAAACCAAAGATAGATAATGGTAAGCCTAAATTTAAATTTTGGAAGTAGAGCAATTTTCCCTCCAAATAACCTCTGTTTTTTTTTATTTTTTTTTTTTTATTTTTTTTTTTAAATAACTAAGTTCGGACGAACTTAGAATTTATTCGAACTTACTAGGTTCGAATACTATCTAGGTTCGATGAAGTCAACACTCTGGTCAACCCCTAGGTTCGTACGAACTTAGAACCAAAATTCAAATATTCGAACTTACTAGGTTCGTACGAACCTATAGGTTCGAATGCTATTCTGGGTAGGTTCGTACGACACTTTCTTGTCCGTACGAACTTGCTGTTCAAACTCAAATCTGAGCAAAAACTCAGATCTAGGAAGATTTAACCGTGGAAAATGGTTAGAACTTGTACAACTTGGTTCTAGAACACAAAAGGAAGCCGAAAGTACAACTTTTATCTTCCAAAACACTCTCAAATCTTGTTTTCTTTGTGTTTTATCAATCCCGAACCCAACAAAGACTTGTTGAAGCTCTGATACCAATTGAAAGTCCCTTTGAACGGATCCAAACGGGATTGAAACGTGTATTAGTTTGCGGAAAGGTATAATACACAACAAACAACAATAAAACAAGTGAAATGCAAGTGTTTTAGTGTATAAGTTCGTAGGTATTCGAAGATAGCACTGTATGTTCGAATATAACTGATTTCCAAAAACTATGTAATGAAATATTACAACTTAGTTTTTATACCCAGTAAGTTCGTACGAACTTACTGGTCCTAGGTTCGTACGAACTTACATGTTCGTACGAACTTCCTAGGTTCGTACGAACATATAGGTTCGTACGAACATACAAACTTAATACTAAAAAGGCTAAGTTAATAAACAAATTACATTATTAACTACAAAACTAATAACAAAACTAACTATTACAAAATAAGAGCTGTTGTCACCAAACGTGCACCAACAGTAAGTACAGACCTGTCACCGCTGGCTTGATTCTTAAAAATGTTGAATTCAAATGCTTTCTCTAATCAATCGAAGTTTTGAGCATGACTTGATACTAAGGGTATATCTATGTGAGATTCACGACGATTTATTCACTCTAATAATAACTGTTAAGTTTGAAGTTTGTGTATGTTACATGTTTAAGTGGATTAACAATACCGATAATCGTCTTGTTCTTGCTTGTCTCTTTGGCTAGTTAACTGTATGTGATAAATTTAAATTTGGACCCCTATACTGATAATCAAATTAACATTTAAAGTTGTCTTGCGAATCTGTCTTTCTAATATGATCCCTAATATGACATAATTTAGTTCGTCTTGTTTATTTGTTATTTTATAAAAAAAAAAAAAAAAAAAAAAAAAAAAAAAAAAAAAGGAATAGAAACTTTGAACAGTATGCTGTGTGTGTTATATTTAATTTTAAAGTTTATTTTATTTTATTTTTTTATCTTATTTTATTTTATTTTTTGTCACAGATTACTGTTTATGTTCTAATTTTAGCGATATTGTTTGAACTTTAGCGATATTGCTGATTTCAAGCGATATTGTGGTATCGCTGATATAGATATTTTATTTTAGCGATATTGACTAGCGATATTTTGATATCGCTAGATATTTGAATTTTATATAAATAAATATCTGTCACTGTATTCGATACACTTTCAAATCCACTCAACGATATTAACTAGCGATATTGTCTGAGTTTTTAGCGATATTGCTCACTGTTTCGATTTCTTCTTCGTTTTCTCAACCAAAATCAAATTAAACCCCTTCCCTGTGTTCACCTTTGTCTTTTACATCGATTGGTATGTGCACATTCTCTCTTATTTCACGTTTTATATCAATTTGTGTACATTTACAGTCGGTTTACTATGGGATTTGTTTATATGCGTTAACTGCTTAAATACTGTGTAAAAACTCGTTTAACTTATTCCCTGTATGTCCCTCATACTTGTAGTATAAGTTTTGCGGTTTAGATCATTGTTTTGTGTGGAAATTTTGATTTTTTTGCCCGTCGCTAATGTCACAGCGATATTGCAATATCGCCCAAATTAGGGTTTTGATTTTAGCGATATTGTCCCCAATATCGCCTAAATTGGATTAATTTCCATATCTGACACATTTTAGCGATATCATGCTCAAATTTTCAATTTTTAGCGATATTGTTCAGCGATATTGTGGTATCGCTCAAATTAAATAGCGATATTGTTGAATCGCCAAAATTGTGGATTAATTTCCAATATCGCTAATTTAAATCAGACTATTTCAATTTTGTCTGATTTTAGCGATATTGCACTCAATATCGCATAAATCAATTTGTGCGATATTAGTGTCAATATCGCCTAAATCAGAAAGGGCTTATTGGGCCTGGCCCAAACTTTTGCTGAACTGGTCCAGTTTTCAGGTCTAATTGTATTTGTGGCCTGTTCTCGATCCGATTACTCACTGCTTTTGAGTTTTGTGTTTTTATTGACTTGTTTTGCAGAAATGGAAGATTTCGCGCAGTTTGATCTCAAGTGTGACGTTCGTCACAATATTACTGCTTTTCTAGACGGATCCAAAGACTCTGCTGAGCCTTTTCGGCCTATGATCGCATATCTACGAAGGTCACGTATATTTACTGCTATTTCGGCTTCCACGACCATATACAGAGACCATATCGGTCAATTTTGGCGGAATGCTGCTGTGAACAGTGATTTGGACTATACAAGACTGATTTCGACGGTCCACGGACGTCAAATCATTATTTCAGAACAGTTGATTCGTGATGTTCTTCAGTTTGAGGATCATCCCGATATGTTGATCCAGTTCTCGCACGAATTTATTGTGGGTGCAATGGATCGTTTGGGGTACACTGGTAACCACACCGACCAGTTTCGAAAAGGAAATTTAACTCGTGTCTAGCGTTGGTTGATGCACATTTTTATCCTGTGCATTTCGAACAGGAAAGCTGGGTACGATGGTACTAGTCATCGAACAGTCTGTGCTATGCTCGCCCTAATCTACAACAAACCATATAATTATTCGGGCTATATCTTCAGGTCTATGGTTGATAATGCTCAACTAGGGGATAACAGATGGTATATGTATCCCCGATTTTTACAACTGATCATCAACCACGAGCTTCCGGGATTGGCGACTGATGCCACCCGCGTATACAGGCAGACTCCGATGTCCAATCGGATATTTGGGGTCATGAGCTCTAATGGAAAGGGGGTTCCAATTCCCCCTGATACGCCTTTGTTCGGTCATATTCTTGACCCGAACTATCAACCACCGGCCAACGACGGATACTTAGATCCGGTGGTTCGTCAACCTGAATTCTCTGATGAAAATCTTGCAGACGTCCCTGTACAAGCTACAGAAGACCCTCTTGAGGGTGTTTATGTAAGTGTCACATCACAAGGTGACTTACATCGATTACATGTCCACGGGGACACATCTGAAGGGTCGTCTGACTCTACGTCTTCTGGTCCTCCTGGTGGCATAACCGAGAGTGACTCTGAGGGTTTGGTCCCGCCTCCTCACGAAGTTGAACATCTGAGGCGGATCAACCCTCAACGATATTTGAGGATTCAGAGACGCATTGCTGAAGGGAGGCAGCATATTCCTCTTAAAGACAAAAGAGTGAGGACTGATGCTGAAACAGAATATGTGCCTCCTCCTCCCAAGAAGTCGAGGATTGCACGGGAAGTTGCTACATCCTCCAGGCCACAGGATGCATTGCGGGTGGACATTCCGGTTCAACCACTCCCCTCGGTCATCCAAGAATTGATGAAAAGGCTGGATGCGATGCAACATACTTTGGATTCCCAGGCTGCAGTGATCCAGGTACAAGATACAAGACTTGCAGCGGTGGAAAAGGAGAATGAGACTCTTAGGTCTAGGGTGGTGACGTTGGAGTCCCAGATGGTCGTTTCGGGGGAGATAGAGGATAGTGAAAGACCAAATGTAACTCCCCCGCAAACTGAAAATGAAAATGTAAACGTTGACTCAGAAAATGAAACTGCACGTTTAGACTACTTCTCATTTGAAGATATTCCTGGTCAACCAAGACCATTAGCAGTTGACTATTCATGCGCTGATCTGACTTATCTTGCTAGAATGGTTAACCAATCTGAAAATGTGAGGGAGAGTACACCTGATGAGGATTCAGACCTAGAAACTGAAGATGAAATATTAAATGAGGATGAATACTATTATGGTGCTCCGACTGTTGAGTCAGACTCATCTGAAGATGAATCTACTGAAGACTCAAATGAACCTGAAGCTGAATTGCCTGAATCTCCAAAGGTTCCTGAGACTGCTGAAGAAAGAGCTGCTCGCTTAGCTTCCTGGTGGCCACATGGAAAAGAAAAGATTGTGCCGGTCACGTGCAAGTCTTACAAAGTCAAGGGAGAATATAAGGGTTTAATTAAAAGCTGGAAAGTGGTAAATGATATGTTTCTGATCAAAAGGACCGATGGAGTCCAATACTTCAAACTGTCATTTACAAAGCTGAGTACGCTGCCTAAGGGAGAAATAAATAGACTTGCTCAGCTACAATTGATCAACCCTGAAAGAAACACTTGTACAGATTTTATACAAACGACTCTACAAAAGGAAATCCGTACAAAAAGGTACAGTTTCATAAAGCCGACGCTTGGAAAAAGGGTTACCTACAAGAAGCGGATAGATCCAACTACCAATCAGCCTATGATCAGGATGAGGTATCCGCCGGCTATCTGCATTAAAAGAATCACTCTGGAAACAGTTCCCTTAAACTTTCTCAGAAGATTCCATTATTGGGAGTTTGACAGTCAAACGGGAGAAGCTGTGTTGATTTTTGTGCCAGAAAATGTTGAACCAGAGAAGACATCTCTCTATGGGTTAAAGAAGACGCAGTATCGAGTTTTTGATCCAATGAGTTTGATAAACTTATCAAAGGAGGATATGAGGAAGCTGTTTGATAATCGCATAAGGTATTACCGAGGTAATCCTACAAATGAAAAGCTTGCTCAACAATTTCAGAAGATTGTTAATATTTGTGTCACCCATGGCATTCATGCGGGTGGAAAATTTCCTGCTGGATGGGTTTGAGCTGAAGATTCTTTTTGAAGACCAAGCTGAAGACACGGGGGAGTTTATTGGTACATTTAGAGTGTCTGTCATTTGGTCTAGGTTATCGAGTTGTAATAATTAGTCTAGTTTTTGTTACTAGCGACATTGGCAATATTGCATAAGCGATATCACCAATATCGCATGTGCGATATCACCAATATCGCTAAACTGGCTAATTAGTTAAGTATAAATATGTTTAGGGTTTCAGTTTTTGGTCATGACTTGACATACGAATTTAGCAGCTGTGTTTATTTTTCTCTGGCATTGTTTTGTAATTCACATCTGATTTGATTTGATAAATATATTATTGTGATTACTTTTGTTGAATTTGTCATTTAAACGTACTTTGATTTGCTTTAGTATTCCGCGCTCTAGCATTTGCTTGATTGATTCATTGTCAAAAGGTCTGTCCTTTAACGGTCCTAACAGAGACTCACATTCTACCGATCTAAACTAAGAACACCAACCTCGAATGGCGTGACATGCATGCGGGGAGACCAACACCTACGGTTTTAGGGGGATCTGGTCGAAACTTCTACCTTTTTTTGCAATAAATGGCTAAAGAAGGACGGTTGAGTTTCAAGACTATGAGACTAAGAGTTGGGACTAGCCGCATTCTATCACTTGAGAAGGCAATACAACTTCTTCTTCTTCTTCACACTCTTGGAAGAACACACCAAAGAACAACTCAAACAATAAGTCTTCGCCTAACAAAAGGAAGACACTAATCACTCAAACTTTCTTCCACAAACAATTGTGTGACAACCGTCAAATCTCAGGTTATTACCACACTTGAATTCCTAGAATGACATTTGTGAATACGACTTTCTCTAATTCCAATAGTAGAACCAAGTCATGACTCCTTAAGAACTCCAACCGTTAGAACGTTTTAGTCACTACTTAGTAATTCTCATGTTCATATGAATTATTCAACTAGGTTATAAAGTGCCAAGAAATATAAAATCCAAATCCCATACTTATCACAAAATTTTTTATCAAGTTGCAAAATTGGGATTAATTAAAATTCCGTAATTCGTTAGTTAAATTAATTAAGTATTTAACTAATTAATGTTTGAACAAATATCATGAACAATTAAATTTTAACATGATTAAATCACAATTGGAAGAATTATTTATAATTATTAGAGATCAAATCTTATTACTCGAACAATAAAAACAATTATATCAAAATAACCTTTATATTATATAAAACTTATAAAATTTTTATAAAAATATAATCCTTACGATTTTATACAAATTACAACTACCCAAAATAATTAATCCCCTCTCTTCCTTTCCCCTAAAATTTGCTCCCCAATTTTTTTTCTCCCCTTACTCCACTCAATTTTCATTTACTTTTGAAAGGCCCCATTTTTTTATTTATTAAAGTTCATGAAAAACTTACAATATATATCTATATAGATGTTTGTCATCGCGCCACAACTCATGTTTAACAATGTCACACCCCAATAAAATCGTGTCTCGTTTAGTAAATGCGGAAGCTCGGGGGCGTGACGCGATCCAGTTCGACAAGTAAATCGAGAGCATATGATTATCGCAAACATATACTTAGGATGCCATAAATAGTTTAGGTTCAACGGTTACATATTCATTGTGTTCACAAGAACGATATATGTTTAGCAAAACGTCATGATTAACATTTTAATCATAAAATAATAGTCTCAATGTTATCAAAAGAATGGCATCCTATTCATCGTGGTAAGCAAGGGTCCCAAAATATGCATGCATGATCTTACGTCGCTGCTAATTCCCTGAAAAACATAGTTAAAAGGATCAACAAGATTGTTGAGTGAAATTCACAGGTTTAAGACATCATCATTTAAACCAAGTGTTTAGTAAACGTTTCCCAAATCATTTCGTGCCATCCATGGCGATTAGTACGATGATATATATAGTTTGAAACAATAAGTAGCTGACGGTGATCCCCCGAAGGTTTGCAAGACCTTACGAGTTAAAGTGCCGACACCTAGGCCTATAACCAAACCACGACTTTTAGTTGTTTTTGCCTGGGACCAGTAAAATATACGCTCCTCGTCTCGACATACAGTCGGCAGTTAGCATGACTAACAAAAGTGGGAGGGATGTCATCCCAATAGTACTATTCGCATATTCGGTGGCTAGCGTCATCTAGCTAATGGTTACAGTTTGTAGTCATGAGGACTTCTATGCACTACAACTAGTTAACATAGGTTCGCACAAGGATTTGTTGTCAGGTTTTCAATCATCGCATGAAATCAGTTTGTATGTAAACAGTACATATGTTTTTCACCCCAAATTTAGAAAGCAGTAAAAAGCAGTAAAATAGGGGCTGTGAACTCACCTGGTAAGCTTTGTGAGTGCTAGCGTTTAAAGAAATAAGTTTGCCCAAAATAGCCTCCTAGCGCCCTATACGCATGAGGTCGTTTGTATAAGTAGATAGCTAACCGCGTATCTATGTTTGTATAGGTAGATGGCTAACCGCTCATCTATGTTTGTAAAAGTAGGTGGCTACCCGCACACCTATGATTGTATAAGTAGATGGCTACCCGCACATCTATGTAAGTAGAGGGCTACCCACCCATCTATGCTAGTTGTTCACTCAACTAGTAAATTAAAAATGTATATTGTTTCGAAAAGTGTACGACCCGTTGGTGATAGTTTTGTATGCATACTTGTATGTTTATCGAAAACATAATTACTTTGCTAATACATTGTACATTTAAGATTTTTAAACCTAAAATGTATATCGTTAGTGAAAACGCGATTATTAAATCGATTAGTAATTTCATTATCATTTATTCAAAACGTGGCGTTTAAATACATTTCTTTATTTGTTCAAGATTGAAAATTGTTGGATTTACAGAGTTTAGTGTTGTTTTCGTTAATGTTGTTAGGCCAAAGTTAGTGTTGTTAACTCACAGTTAGTGCTGTTAGTGTTGTTAAGTCTGTTAGTGCTGTTAGTGCAGTTACCACTGTTAGTGGAGTTACCACTGTTAAGTCACAGTTACCACTGTTAGTGCAGTTACCACTGTTAGTGCAGTTAGTGCTGTTAAGTCACAGTTAACACTGTTAGTGCAGTTACCACTGTTAGTGCAGTTACCACTGTTAGTGCAGTTACCACTGTTAGTGCAGTTAGTGCTGTTAAGTCACAGTTAACACTGTTAGTGCAGTTACCACTGTTAGTGCAGTTACCACTGTTAGTGCAGTTAGTGCTGTTAAGTCACAGTTAACACTGTTAGTGCAGTTACCACTGTTAGTGCAGTTACCACTGTTAGTGCAGTTAGTGCTGTTAAGTCACAGTTAACACTGTTAGTGCTATTTTCATTTTTGAACAGATTTTGCCCCTTTATGACCCTTCTTTGGCTACGGTTTTGACTAGTCAAATGGACTTATTATGTTATGAAATTTTTATCATATATTCCCATATGTCTTAGGTTTACAGAAAAGTAAGATTCATAATTTTTGAACAAGTATAAGGGGTTCAAAACTATTTATTAGTACGCAAAGGTACAACAGCTATTTTTCTAGATAGTTGTTAAGAAAATCATTTGTTTACTAAGTTAGACTCATCTTCACAAAACGTGCCCATACTACTTTTAAAGCTAAGACAAAATGTGACCTTTAGGAAAAAGATTCATCTCTTTTGGATCTATGGATAAAAAGTTATGGTCTCTCAAAGTAGGACCAAATCTCGTCTCCTAAAGACAGATTAGACACATGTTTTTGTAAAATCAGTTTGGGGTATCAAAACTTGTCCAAATTGCATGAGACCACTTGGGTTGGAAACCTAACTCTTTAAACTTAATTTTAGACTCCAGAAACAATAAATTTGGTTAATTTTTGACCGAGTTATTTACTTCCAAAGTCAGTCAAAGTTTATGTCCAGTAAGTTTCTTTGAGTTTTGTGTTTATTTAGTTCTCTTTTAACGAGTTTTCGTCATTAGTAATACATATTTATGTGTATATTAGTTGATTTTAACATAGGAGTGAACATCTAGCATGTGAGTATTTAAAATGAATGAAATGAATAGATCAAGAAGAGTTTCCTTACAAAGCTTTTAGGATGAAATGATAAGAAAAGAAGAGAACTTGAACTTGAATATGATCTTGAACCCCAAAGCTTTTATGAATATGATTTCTAAGCTTTTCTCTTTAAAAGTGGAGGTGAAATGTGATGGAAAGTGAGAGGGAAATTTGAGAGAGGAATGTGCAGAATTTTTGGAGAGTAAATGGTGAAGTGTGTATACGTATGTTTCTCCTTGCCTAATGTCTTTCTTAAATGTGAAGCAAGAGGAGGTGGTGATGGGAGGTGCTTAGTCTTTCAATCAATCAAGCAACTAGGCATGAAATCAAGTGTTCTTTGCAAGTGGATGTGGGTTATCAAGCAAGCAAGAAGGTAGGAGGAATGTATGGAAGAGGAGAAGGCAACGTAGACAAGAAGAGAAAGGAAAATCTGGTCATTTGACTTTTTGACCTACTAGCTAGCTAGCTTGGAATTAATTTCACAAGTTAGCTTGCTAGCTTGGATTAATTTGACATGTTAGCTTGCTAGCTTGAGTTAGTTTGACATGTTTAAACTACTTAGTCATTAGTTTAGGTGTTTAGTTTAAGTAGCATAATAATACAAGTAGTTAACTACTAATTATATTCAATAGTTTTTCATCGTTCGGGGAAAAGTTATCACCAACGTTCGTGTTTGTCGGAAGTCATCTGATTAAATCGCGTAATTCTCAATAATTACGTAAACGTAATGCATCAAGCATTAAAGTAATGTGTACCAAAAAGTGAAATGTGGGCTTGTGCTAGACTTATCTCAGTTTAAATCAAGTTTTGATTTTATTAAAGAGGGAATTAGCGTAAGAATGCATGTAAATGGTATACGGAAAGAGTACCGGTTTTCGAGGGTTGTCACAAACAATTTCCACATGTCAATACATCAAATCTATTTTGAACCAAGACGACCCATTTAGACACACAATTCAAAAGGTGGGCACATATACAAGTTTGATAATCAAGACTGAGTTTGAGTGAATTAAGGTTGCACCAATAAAAGAGCATCCACTTGAAGTCTAAGCTAGTCCTTTTCCTCGGTCGTCCTTATTACTCTACCCAACCACTCCTACAAAACATATCCAGCTAAATTGTAAGCATTAATCTTAGTGAGAGCATAGAATACTAAATATTAACAACATGAATTAACAATAACTAAACATACTACAGAAGAAACCGTTCGTAGACCCCAGTTTTAATTACCATGGATCCGTGTTGTACAACCTTCATCATCACATAAACAACTATATTGGTACTAGACCAATTTAACATCACTGGCAAAGTCAGCATCTGTGGTCAGTTACCACAGAAAAGGTTCTCCATTCATAACCACACACAAAATACATTATTTTCTAAACTGCCACCCAATCGAGTACATTAAGATTAAACGTTCATCTACTTGATAATCATCGTAAGAAAGTAAAACAACTCTAGATTAAATATTTGAATCCTCTTGCACGTATGCAATCCAGACTCAACCATTTAGTCTATTTATTTAATAGTTTATCAACTCACCTCGTATTTTAGATGATGATAATTCGATAAGACGCTCTCCCTCTTCTTTAGCACCTAATACATAACATGAAATGTTTTAACAACACCATCTCATTGTGTATAACTGCAGTTTGACTTTTCGAGAGTCAACTAATAGCAATTAAATTCCCTACCTTATTTACAATTCAAATTATGCTTTTCATTACTTATAAGATCATCATTAACCTCTAAAACACATAATTAAGCACTAATTGATTGGAAATTCTCACTTTAATACTTAGCTAAATATAAGTTTACCATCTAATGATTATATACCCTCATATACAGCTGTTAAACAACAACTTACAGCTTTAAACCATCAATTATAATTAATCCTACCCTAATCATCAATAACCCCAAATTCTAGGTCAATGAGGATAGAACACTTACAATTAAATTAGGATGATTGATAATGCCAATAATCCTCTTCCAAAATGTTTAGAACAAGCTCACTTGCTTCCTTCTTCTACATTTTTCGTTCAATAGTGAGTTGGAAAGTTAGGTGAAGTATTAAAGTGAGAAGTTGTTGAATGCATGAAAGTGAAATTCTGGAATCAGCATCGATAAAACAGCAGAAAACATGCTCACCCGGACGGCTGAGGGCTACCCGGATGGCTGACCTCCCTTTGTGGCTCCCGTTTAGATCATAGCACCTGGACCAGCACCCATCAAACAACACTCACCCGGACGGATGAAGCCTCACCCGAACGGGTGATTTAAACTCCACTGTTGGTGCACGTTTGGTGACAACAACTCTTATTTTGTAATAGTTAGTTTTGTTATTAGTTTTGTAGTTAATAATGTAATTTGTTTATTAACTTAGCCTTTTTAGTAGTTAGTTTGTATGTTCGTACGAACCTAGGAAGTTCGTACGAACATGTAAGTTCGTACGAACCTATGACCAGTAAGTTCGTACGAACCTATGACCAGTAAGTTCGTACGAACTTACTGGGTATAAATACTAAGTTGCAATACTTTAGTAAGGGGCTTTTAATCAGTTATATTCGAATATACAGTGCTATCTTTGAATACCTACGAACTTATACACTTAACACTTGCATTTACTTGTTTTGTTGTTGGTTATTGTGTATTATACTATTCCGCAATCTAATACACATTGTAATCCCGTTTGGATCCGTGCAAAGGGACTATCAATTGGTATCAGAGCTGCAACAAGTTATTGTTGGGTTCGGGATTGCTTTAATCACAAAGAAAACAAGACTTTGAGTGTTTAAGTTGATAAAAGTTGTACTTTTGGATTCCTTAAGCTCTTGTGGTTCTTATCTATCAAGTTTCATTCGAATTCATCGGTTGAATCTCTGTAGATCTAAGTTTTTGTTCGATTTTGGGTGTTGAACAGCAAGTTCGTACAAGTCAGAAAGTTACGTACGAACTTACCCAAAATATCGTACGAACCTATAAGTTCGAAAGTTTGAATTTTCTGTCAAGTTTGACCAGAAGGTTGACCATACGAACCTAGATAGTATTCGAACCTATAAGTTCGAAGTAATCTAAGTTCGTACGAACCTAGGGCTGATTGACTTCTATTGACTTTTCTGTTTTACACTTTTGACTTGGTTTGACTGTTTATTGTGATGACGAATCTCAATAAACTGTTAGAAATGGATCACGAGGTTGGTAAGTCAGCCTCACCACCTAAGCTCCTCAAAGGAGAAGACTACTTTTGGTGGAGAGATCGATTTGAATCGTTTGCGAGATTTCACGATATCCGTATGTGGATATGCATTAAAGATGGGTATGACTTACCCACTTACGAATTTGAGGGAAAGACTAAGTTCTGTACATATTCTGTCATGAAAGATGAAGATAAAAAGATGTACGAGGCTGAGAATAAAGCTTTGTCAGCAATTACTATCTGTCTCCCTTAGGAGATCAAGCATACTTTTAAACGCTACCAATTCTCTAAAGAGCTTTGGGAAGCGTTAGAAAAGCGGTTTGATGGAAACGATAAGATCAAAGAGAGTAGAGCTGATTTACTGACCAAACAGTTCTATGTCTTCAAACATATGAAGGGAGAGTCATTAGAGGAAATTATCACCAGATACTATCATCTTATGACTGAACTAGACAACAATGGTCTATCCTTCACCGACACTGTCAAGAGCAATAAACTCCTTGAATCTCTCCCACCAAAATGGGACATTTATACTCTGATGATCAAGGAGAGTACAGGGTATGACGCTCTGACTCTCGATGATGTGATTGGAAAGTTGCGTGTGTATGACTTAAACATGCGGAGGAAAGAGACGGGATCTGATCAGGTTCAGGATCCCAGCGTTTACCATGGTAAACGAATTGATTCCACTGCATCTACAAGTAGTGGTGTTGCAGCTTTTTATACTGTCGAGGCTGAAACAGACTCGGTTATCAGAAGTTCTGATAGCAATGTCTGTCATATTACTTCGTCAGATGATCAAGGGGTCGATAGAAAACCGAAATCTGGAACCTCAAGCGGTTTTAAATCAATGCCCATGAGCATGAAGTCTGCAGAAGAGGAAATAGCCATGCTTGCCTCTTTCATTGCATCCCGTGAGAACTTCATTAAGGGAAAAATCACTGATCCTGAACTAATCAATGAAGATTACGACCAATTGGATCAAGATGACCTAGAAGAAATGGACTTGCAGTGGCAAATGGCCATGATTGCAAGAAGAGCCCAACGGTTTATGAACAGAACCGGGAGAAAATTCATGAGTAGCAAAGTGGGATTCGACAAGTCTAAAGTGAAGTGCTATAACTGTGATGGTTTTGGGCACTTTGCTAGAGAATGTCAGAGACCGAAGAGAGATCAAACTTCAGGTCAGAACGGATCAAGATACCACACTCAAGGTTCCTCTGAGAACAATCAGACCTCAGGAAGTATTCATACTTCAAGAGCTCTGGTGGTTCAAACTCAAGATGGAGCATATGATTGGAGTTCAAAGTCTGAGGAATCACAAGCATTCATGGCCTCTATTACTGAAGAAAAGGAGGAAAGCAATGCTGAATCTGATACAGAAAAGGAAGTAGCTACAGAGATGGAGATAGATGCACCTGCTCAAGAGACCAGAGAGGTAAAGTTGAAGTCCACTGAAAACATGAGCTCAAAAGACTTTATCGCCTACATGGCCAATCTGGATGCTGAAAAGCAAAAGGTATTTCTTAATTTAGACTTAGTTGTTAAAGCCTGTGTATTATGTACTAATTTTCAGGTACAAGCTGAGGAATTAAGCGAGTCATCCAACTCGATATCAGCTCAGCTAAACTCTGTAAAAGAGGAAAATGCTATTCTAAAACAAAGAAATGTTGAGCTTTTGAATAAGGTCAAGGCTGACAAAGAGGACTTAAGGGTGTTGAAAGAAAGGGTTAATGAGCAAAGTCAAATTATTGACTTGGCTCATGAACATGTTCTTGATATAACAAAACAGTCCTCTGAAAAGGAAAAGGAGCTTGCTGATGCAAAAGTTAGGATTGCAGAATTAAATGAATTAAGAAAATTCTCAATCGAAACTTTGGATAATATGTTAAGCTCACAAAAACAGCCAAGAGACCTTCGAGGAATGGGGTATACTGAGTCCCCTCCTCCTTTTAATCATAACTATACTTCTTCACCTGATGAATCTCAGTCAAACCCTTCACATTTTCAGAAACCCTAAGTTCGTACGAACCTACTGGAGCCTTCGAACCTACATACGAACATACCTACGGTTTCAATTTTTCGAATTAAAAATCACTTTGGGACTGTGTTATTGTGTTATTGACCGATAATCTTCATCACTATCATATTCCTAATCTTTGTAAGTGATTTATTCATGATTTAACACGCTAAACATCAACACATTCGGATTTAAGTTAGGTTTTGTGAAAAACAAACTTAACATCAAAATTGTGCAAGTTTAAGTGGTTACAATTGATGTGTTATGCTTGATTATGTTACAACGCATGTAGGCGCACCTATTCCAAGTGCTTGATTTCTTTTTCTTGCATAAAATTTTTGAACTTGCTTTTTCAGTTCATGTGTTCGAACCTACATCTTCGTACGAACCTAGCCAATGTAATTTCGTATGAACTTAAGTTTGACTTGGTCAAACAGTAAGTTCGTACGAACTTATATGTTCATACGAACCTACTATGGTTTGAACTTTGAAATTTTTTTTCAGACTTGTTTCTTGTTTGCAGGGTTCTAAATTAATTATGTCTTTTAACTAACCTTATTATTCTTTATTTTTGGTGTCTTTGTGTTGATGTTTGCAGATATGGCTGATCTTGTGCGTGATTTCTTTAACAAGCACAATGTGGCTGTGTCGTTTGACTTGGCCAATCCGGCGGCCGCTTAGTTTCGAGGCATGTTGGAGTTTCTCATGCGCTCGCGTGTGTTCTTTGCACTCTCATACTCGCCGACATTGAGGTTTCCATATCTCAGTCAGTTTTGGGCGACGGCTGTTCACGATTGTGTGCCTCAGCCACCTGTGATACGGGCTACAGTTAATGGGGTCGATATTGAGTTCACTGCTGAGTTTCTGAGGCAGGTGTTGCAATTGGGTACTGAAGAACAGGAGAACGGCCCAACTACTTTTCCTTTAGAGATGCGTGCAGGTGCGTTTCAGCGAATGGGTTATGTGGGAGATGTGACCCACACTCAGTACACAAAGAGTTTGGTGTACGGCCAATGGAGGTACCTGATGCATATCTTGCTTGTTTCTTTTGGACCGAAGAAGGCAGGGTTCGATACAATGAACCATAAGTTACAGTCTGGGATGATTTCACTTGTCTACAACAAGCCCTACTGTTTCAGTCAATACTTTTTTGATGAGATGGTTCAGCAGATTAAGGGGAGCGTTCAGGATGTGCCTTTGTTTGGGGCAATCATTGATGCAAACTATCAGGCTCCACCAGATAATGGCTGGTTGGATGTACCTGTGCCCCAGGCAGCTGCTGAGGTTCAAGCTCAAGAACCAGAGCCGGCACCGGCCCAAGCTGAGGTGGCTGCTGATGAGCCACAGCAGGAGATTGTTGAAGAACTCCTGCACCAGATTGAGCATCCTGCTGAGGGAGAGCATGTTGATGCTGCTGATCTGTTTAGGGATGTTCTGCAGGGCGAGGGAGGCCCTAGTGATACGGCTGTCACTTCTGAGCCCACGTTTGATGATGTTTTTGAGGACATTGATGACTACCTCCTCCATAAAGAACCAGGGTCTCCTCCTGCTGCTGAAACTGATAAGGATGCTGCTCGAGATTCTGAGGCTACAGAATCTGATGCTGCTGATGATGATAGTGATGGTGATAATGATGATAGTGATGATGATGATGATACGGACCGCCCTATGATTGGGTTTCATGGGTCCAAGGGGGTGTTGATTGACCCCAAGGCCGCCCGGGAAAAGGAAAAGGGCAAGAGAAAGGTCTAGGAGGATGATGAGTATGTTCCCGGGGACTCCGATGATGAATCTGAACCGGAACAGTTCAGGTTGCAGGCACGCAAGCGCCAGCGTCCAACTGGTGTGGTTATTGGAGCGGGTAGTTTTGCTCCTACGATTGTCACACCTACACCACCACCCGTTGCTCCATCAACAGTACAACAACCACCAGTTACATCTGCAACCACACCACCCACACCTTCTCCTGCTCCACCTACGACTCAACCCACCCAATCTGTTCCTAATCCGGCTGCTCTTCTCTCCGATCCGGACAAGTTTACCTATCTTGAGGGCCGAATCACTAGCTTGATGGATATGGTGACTGCCTTGACTGCTGTGGTTACAAGCCAGGAAGTTTGAGTCACAAATCTGACGGCTATTAACGAGTGCTTAGAAAAGCAACTTGAAAAGGTAGAAGATCAAGTGCGGCTAAATGAGGTCATTGTCTTCCAAATGAAGCGCCAGTCGCTCAAGGGGGATAAGACAACAGGATGCAAGGAAGATGAGCTGAGACTCAAAGCTGATAATGACCATGACGATGATCCAAGTGCACCCAAAGGAGGTGAGCTGCATGGCTCTTCATCTAGAGTGCAAGGTGCAGTTATAGCTCATGGGGAGTCTGGTCAAGGATCTGGTGTGAGCGGATCTGGACAAGGTGCTTCAAAGCCTCAAGAAGAAATTGAACCATCTGGAGGGTGGAACAAAAAGTCCAGTGAGGCACAAGCAGAAGGGTCAGACTGGAGCAAGAAAATCGAAGAGTTAAAACACAAGAGTTAAAATCATTATCAGAAAGGTGGTTGGGGAACAGAATCAGGGTCTGGTGTTGGTGCAATGGCAGATGGTGATGGTAGCCAGAAATCAGGGTGGGGTGCAAAGAAGAATGAAAATGAAGCTGAGAAGGCTGGTAGTAAAACACAAGAGTCCCCTGTAAATATTGTTGAGACTGATACTATCGAGGCATTGCTTGGTTTGGATGACCCGGATAATGATTGGTCAGAATTAGAGGAAGGGGAGATCCTAAGTAAAGAGGTTGCTGATTGGAAATCAGATGAAGAGGTCCTACTTGATGCTGATGCAGATGTGGACGAATTCGTGATAGATACACAACCTGTTACTGAAGTTGTGGTTGAGAGTGAAGCTGGCGAGAAAGTGATCGACTTGGAGCAGGACTTAGCTCCTGAAGTTGAGTCAGATTCAGAAGAAGTTGAACCAACTCGAGAAGAGTTAAAGAGGTTATGGTTCAAAAAGGTTGAAAAGGAACCAGAGATTAAATATAAAGGTGATATCAGGGTCAGAGGATCGGGCGGGTTGAAGTGTGGAATCATAAGTTGGTTTTATGACAGTGATCTTAAACTGTTCATATTAAAAAGATATGATGGGATTCAGTACTCTAAAAATAAACTGAAGACCTTTAGCTCGCTGCCGAAGATTGAATTGAAGGAGCTTGCCTGGTTAGACTTAGTAAATATTGGCAATGATCCTTACACTAGTACTTTGGAAAGAATCTTAAAGCGTGAAGGAAGATCCAATAAGTTTGAAAGTCTAAAGCCAAAACCGGGTAAAAGAGTTCCAGATCTGACCAGGATTGACCCTTTCACTAACAAGCCATGGATGAAGATGGTCTACAGACCGGTCAAGTGCTTGAAGAGAGTTCCATTGAAGAAAATGCCACAAAACATTCTTGCAAATCTCAAGTGGTGGTACGTTGACAGCAAGACGGCTGAAGCTGTGATGGAAGATGCTGAGGAAAATGTGCTGCTAAGAGTGTATGACAATTTGCATCTGCTAAACTTGTCTAAAGACGATATGATGAAACTTCATGTAAACAAGATCTTGTATACAGACAACTGGAGACATGAAGGACGTAAATATCAGAGGGTCGTCAATGTGTGCATTGAGAAAGGCTTATGGGCTGAGAGTCGACAGAGTTGATCAAGAATCAAGTTTCGACAGAGCTAGAAGACTGAAGACTGATCGAGCTATTGTCAAGGGGGAGTCTGTTGGTGCACGTTTGGTGACAACATCTCTTATTTTGTAATAGTTAGTTTTAATACTTTATTAAGGGGCTTTTAATCAGTTATATTCGAATATACAGTGCTATCTTCGAATACCTACGAACTTATACACTTAACACTTGCATTTACTTGTTTTGTTGTTGGTTATTGTGTATTATACCATTCCGCAATCTAATACACATTGTAATCCCGTTTGGATCCGTGCAAAGGGACTATCATCCACCACTTTCTGTTCCCAGATCAGCCGGACCAACAATCAAGAAAGGCTTATGGGCTGAGAGTCGACATAGTTGATCAAGAATCAAGTTTCGACAGAGCCAGAAGACTGATAACTGACCGAGCTATTGTCAAGGGGGAGTCTGTTGGTGTACGTTTGGTGACAACAGCTCTTATTTTGTAATAGTTAGTTTTGTTATTAGTTTCGTAGTTAATAATGTAATTTTTTTATTAACTGTAAGGTCTCTAGATCTTGGTTAGCGATAACGGATTATCTTTTAGGTATTGAGGTGCGGAATCCCTCAATACTTAAGGTTTATTGCTTATATAACTTTGCAATTAATTAACAAGCTTCGTTTTGATATTAACTAGTGTTAAACAATCAAAACCGAGCCTATTCAATAAATGCTTTTATATCTGCACAGATTTCGAGGAGAGAATACTTAAAATATTTGGTGTGTGTGTATATCGCACGGATTTCTAGGTCTCACCCAATAATGAGCAGCATTAAAATATTTATATCTGGTTCAACTCGCAGGCCATGGGCTTTGCGAGTTGACTCAACTCGCAGCCCATGGGCCTGCGAGTCCAGATGATTGCGAGCCCAGATCTCAACTCGCAGGTAAGACCTGCGAGTCCAGATATCAGCGAGCCCAGATCTCAACTCGCAGCTGAGAGCTGCGAGTCCAGATGGTTGCGAGATGAGATCTCAACTCGCAGGTCAAACCTGCGAGTTGACTTCTCAATTCGCGAATTTTGACTTTAACTTGAAATCGATACTTGTTCAATAACATTTAACAAATAATAATAACAAGTTAATATCATATATTTACGAGTCTAAACCAATTTATACACGTTTGACAATAAATACACTAGTCCTATTACAAGCTAGATCTGTTGTCACAATAATATGTCCCAACAGACTCCCCCTTGACAATAGCTCTAGCGTCGTTATCTTCAACTTTGTCCTTGGTCTTCACTTGTAAATTCTACTGCCCATATGAATCTTCATTCTAACACAAGTCTTCACCATTAATTGATAATCTCTTGCAAGATCACCCCATGCTTCAGTCGTCAGGATCCTATTTTCGTTTAACTTCAATAGGTCCTTCTTCGACAGATTCATCAGGTGTCGATGGTCATAGACTGTCAGAATTACTCTTTCTCCTCCTTCAACTTCATCATCAGCTTCAACCATGACAGCTTCACCAGTCTCAGAATCCACGTGCCAATTCAGAAGATTTCCCAGAATATTCTGTGGCATAGGTTTTAGTGGTATCTGCTGTATGCACTTGACAGCTGGATAAGTTTTCTTCCTTAATCTTCGGCCAGTTCTCTGACTTCGTTCCTTTAATTTGATCGTCTTTCCGACTCTTGGCTTAATCTTCTCAAACTTCATTGATCTACCCTCAGTCCGAATGATTCTCTCAACGTACGTTGCGTAGGGATCATTACTGGGATTTATCAGTTCTAAGCGTGCCAAGTCTCGAACTTCAAATCGAGGAAGCGAACTGAATACTTTAAGCTTCTTATCGAAATATTGAACTCCGTCAAATCTTTTGATAGCGAAAAGTTTCAAGTCAGAATCAAAATACCAGCCGATGATCCCCTTCCTTGGAGCTTTCTTTCCAGTTATATCTACTTCAGACATCCCAACCTTTTGCTTTCTCCTTTTCAGAGGTCTAAACATGGGATTATTTCTGAGTTTCTCTGGAAGGTCATCTTCTGATTCAGAACTGGTTGAGTCATCTAGACTTTCATCTAACTCAACAACCCTTTCTCCATCTTCTTCCTTGATGACCACTTTAGTTTTAGATGGGCTTACAATGTGTTCAACAACATCAGCGTCAAGATCTACACATTCGTCTGCCCCATCATTAACAATGAAAGTCCAATCTTCAGGAGGTACAAACTCTCCTTCTTCAAGGTCAAAGTCAATGTCCTCATCTAATTCATCTGGCATGTTGCCTTCAGAATCTGATAAGTTCAACATTTCATGACCTATAGAAATACATACACAAATAGATTAATATCATAAGTTCTTTCATTGATATCCCTGAATCAATCTAAGATTTTTCTTATTAATCCCTTTGTGTATTTGAAATATATTATATATACTTATTCAAATCTTTCATCGATTATGATAATCGATCTAAAATTTGAATAAGTCTTATAATATGCGAACATCATATATTATATGATCCTATAACTCTTTTATCGATCATAGTCAATCTAGAATTACAAAAGACTTATAATATACGAACATTCATAATTGTAACATTTTAAACATTCAAGTTCAGACATCTTAATTACAAAATGATTCAAAGTTACAATGTATTAATAATTACACTCAATCTATATTAATACAAGTGTCACCTTCTTCAGCTCCACCCTTTGCAGTACCAGCACCAGCTCCACTACCACTTGCTTCAGCAGACTCCCCCTGAAGTGTAGTCTGCTGACCAGTCATTCCAAGACCAGCCAGCTCACTTTCCTTTTCAGCTGAGGGATCATTGTCTTCATCATCCTTCTTCTTCTTTGCCAGCTCATCCTCTTTACACACTTCTTCATAAGCAGCCCTCTCCCCCTGAGTTGGCTGGTTCTGTTCGAGGAAAGTAATCCGTCGAGACAAGCGGTCAATTTGTCTTTGCTTCTCAGCTACATCATCTACCAGTGTAGTGTTGGTCTTGAGTAGTAGTGAGTAAGCATCATTCTGAGCAGTGACATTGTCTGACAGTTGCAGAATCTGTGTGGCAAAGGTGTTAGCAACAAGTTGCAACTCTCGAACCTTAGACTCTAAGCTCATAATGCGTTCAGTATCAGTCTTTGGTGAGGTTGAAGGAATAGCAGCTGTGGTTGATGGAGGTGTCGGAGCAGGCGGTTGCATTTTCTTTGCTATCTCAGTAGCAACATCTGTTAAAAGACGTGCGGCAACCCTGCTAGACTTGGTGGTTGGGTGCGAGGACGGGCGAACCAAAGCAGCAATCATTTCAGCCTCTGAGGGCGTAGAATTTGATTGTAGATGAGCTGCAGAGGTTGAAGCTGTTTGTCTGAGCAGCTTGCGAGGTCGAGTAATAAGCACCTCCTCCTCTTCATCTTCATCCTCATCTTCTTCGACAAGAACAAAATCAGGATCCTGATCAACGGCTTTTCTTTTTAACTTCAATGCCGGATCCATAATCAATTTTGATCCTTGACGAATCATCCCTTCAGGGATACCGGAGACAAACCCTGGTGGTCCAGTCTCATCATCATCATCAGAAGCAGATTCAGAAACCGAAGCAGTTTCTCCATCTCTTCCGGATGGACCGGCAGCCTCTGGTGCCTCAGTGGTGGGTTCTGCAACCCTTGGTGCTTCAGCAACATACTGATCCACATCTTGCATGATGGGATCATTGGCATCATCAGTATCAGCCAGTACTTGTTGCACCACTTCGGCTGCAACATCAGCATTAATCTCTTGCCCAGATTGATGCACCTGAATCAAAACCTCCTCGATCAGTTCTTGTGGCTCAGGGGCACCCTCTGCCACATCAACATCCAGCCAACCATGATTTGGTGGCGTCACATAATCTGGATTAAGCAAAAATCCAAACAACTCTGTCAGCTGTGGTTGCATCTCGAATCTGCGAGAGGTTTGCATAAACATCGCATTATATGCCCTTAACCCAATGGTATCAACCTTCAGATCCGCTTGAAAAACCGGCAGATCAGGGATAGAGGCCCTAATAATCAGCATGCAAAATCGAGGATAGATCATAAACTGCGATCTAACTCCCCCCAAAATTTGGCGTACAATCTCCCCAAAGATGTAATCTGAAAAGCTGTATGGTTTGTTATAAACCAGTGACAGTAAAGCAGATAGGAGAGAAGAGCTCAACTCATCGTATCCTCCCTTCTTCGGTCCAAAGATAGTTACAAGGACATGCCATAAAAACCTCCACTCACCAAAAACGAGCGCCTTCAAGAACTGACGCCCTCTCTTGGGTCCAACATACCCCATCCGTCCTAGAGCACCTTCAAGAAAATCCGAAGAAAACTCGGTCGGTCCATCTTCCTGCTCTACAGTGCCTAACTGTAATATGTTTCGCAGATCTGAGGCAGAGAAGACAACCGGGTGGTCATTAATCCTCGTCTGGATGACCGGAGGATTCACAGATGTGTCATATACTATATTAGCCCAGAACTGGGTAAGTATATCATGTGAAAGAGCAGGTGACTCTGTAATGGCATACTGTATCCTTGATCGACTCAGAAAAGTAAGAATCCGAGCGACCCTGGATGCACCTCGTGCATTGACATCCAAATCAACAAGCACGTTGTGATGAGCAACAAATAGTCGAGCCATATCTGTAATATTACAAATCACACAAATGTTAGACTATGAGTTTAACAAATATTGATAAACTTATATGATCTACAACTCATAATTGAACTATTAAGTCGTCAAACTTAATTATCAATTATAGTGGTTCAACATATACTAAATCAATAAGTCTAACTTTCAAATTAACCTGCTACACAAATATATTACTTATTACGGAAAGTCATAAGTCTTATATATAGAGTATACGGATTTACGTGTTTACATTTAAGTCGACACGTCTAACCGTAGACTATTTTAACTTATAAACGCTTAATTAGTTGACTAATCGAGAGATCGTAAATTAAAATTAGAAATCAAAAGTTTCAAAAAGTCAATCTTGCAAGTTCAACTCGCAGTCAACAAGTCAACTCGCAAGTTCAACTCGTAGTCAACAAGTCAACTCGCAAGTTCAACTCGCAAGTCAGACTTGCAAGTCAACTCGCAGGTTGGACTCGCAAGTCAACCCTTGAGTTCAACTCGCAGAATGAATGTTGACCCGTTGACCTGCGAGTTGAGTTGGATCTCAACTCGCAGGATGAACTGCATAAATGACATCATTTTAATTTTTAATTTTAAGAAGTTTTAACATGATCAGCCTATGTCCTCAGTTCCAACATACTCCTATTAACATAAAACCGAAGATTCTTGTTATTTTAAGCCTTATTTCATTGATTTTGTAATTTAAAAACCAAAACCCTCATTTTTTTATAAAAATGCCGATTTTGAATTAAATACGCAGTGAAATTCCTTGAAATATACCTTAAAATGTTCACAAACTCAAAGTGTATACTATCTAAGAGCTGAAAAATCCGATCCTCAAACAAAAATTTTAAAAATAAAATAGAAAAGGTCTCGGTTCGCAGTGTGTGTGGGTTCGCAAGGTGAAGTGGATTCGCAGTACAGGAACAAGTGAACTCGCAGGTTCCCTTTTATACCTTTTAACTCAGCTCGCAGAACTCAACTCGCAGAGTTGAGTTCAGCTCGCAGCACTGTTCTCGGCTCGCAATTTTTGTCTAAAAATTACATTTTAATTACAAAACGTCATTTTTAAGTCCAAATCGCGTACAAGTCTAAAATCTGAGGATCTTTCACTTGTTTTTCTTATGGAATAGCGAACAAGTCTAAAATAAAATATTTTTCACTTGTCGTTCTTAGAAAAATGCGCACAAGTCTAAAATCAGAGGATCTTTCACTTGTGATGCAATTATACGATCAGTAGAAACATAAGAAAATAAAATAAAGAGAAATAAGATAAAATGAAATAAATAAAAGTTCAATGATTCATAATAAACATTGGTATCAAGTACCCTTGTATTAATGAAACACTTTGACTAAAATAAAATTACAATAAAATAAAATAAAGTAAAATAAAACCTAATCGAGGGCATTAAGAGATTTATCGACAGTGGGATCATATCAGAAGGAAACAGCTGAACCAAATGATAAGTACAAAGTCTAAGAAGATTGTTAGTATGCATACCTTATGAAATTCACAATAAGTTACATAAGAACTCACAACTTAACCATTTATCAACTTACATTTATAAGAGTATAACTTGGTTACCTATATCCACAAAATATAACATTCACATCAAAATGAAGTGATTTAAATATCATAGACAGTTCAAGATGATTACCGGTATTATAATCCATATAAACAAAGTCTATACTGATTTCCGAGCAAACCTTTTATTGTTTGTATGTGTATTACCAAATGTGATTCAAAAATGACATACTGAGAAATTTAGTAAAACTCATAACACTGTTTCTTTCCCTTTGCAAGATAGAGGTCACTAAATGATGTTCTTTTCGAAACATATGACATACCCTTGAGTAAATGTGACAAATATCAAACTCGTTTTGTAGATACTACTGGTTCTAGTTCTGTACTTAGTACAACAGAAGATCCCTTAGTATAGACAAACCAAGCTTGAAACTATTGGCAAAACTAAAGGAGTCAGGTCTGTACTTAGTACAATAGAGACACCAGTAATTTCACTAACAGCCATAATTCTTATTATTTGTCTTGACATATTTTCATAGATTCTAGATAACAGTGTATGGTCAGACTATCGTTCATCAATTAAGACTTATGTCATACGTCATATAGTAAATCACACGAGATAACACTCAGAAGATTTATAGCTTATTATATGCTCAGAAATCAAAGCAGACATTGCCTACCAGTACATCATATAATGAAGCTATCTAGATCTAAAGTTTTTCAAGTAGATTATATCGTGTGGAGAGAGGAGTATACTAAAATAAAGATAAGTGAAGGCCTGGTTTTAAAGATGTAAAGTTCATGTAACAAATTTGAATCTACTAACACATCTAACTTAAGACTTTTACCTACATTTATTAAGCCAATTCCTCTAATTTACTATCATTTCCCATTTGATAAAGACTTAACCTTTATCGGAGGCGATTCCCCAACGGTAACAAGCAAATGAATGCCATACGCCATACCCCTTTTCCTTTTTTTTATTTTAAAAATGGCATAAACTAATAAATAAGACCAGCTAATTATTACAAAATAACTCTATGGAAGACTAATCCTCTGGATTTCTCATTCCATTTAGTTGCACCAATTTCTCGAATCGAGCTCTGTCGAACGCTTTGGTGTATAAGTCTGCTAAATTATCTACAGATGGAACCTTAGCTAACTTTATCAGGTTTTTCTCAGCACAGTCTCTAATAAAGTGATGTCGAATATCAATATGTATAGTTTTGCTGTGCTTGACCGGATTATTGGTTATTGAGATCGTTGATTCATTATCAATCATCATAGGAGTATTTGTTATACTCAACCCATAATCAAGCAACTGTTGTTGTATCCACAGAACTTGGGAACAACAGCTGCCAGCTGCAACATACTCAGCTTCACATGTAGAAATGGCTACTGAGGTTTGCTTCTTGCATTGCCAAGAGACCAGTCTACCTCCTAGGAATTGACATCCACCGGTTGTAGACTTTCTATTCTGATTGCATCCTCCGTAATCAGAATCAGTGTAAGCCACAAAATCTAAGTCTCCATCAGTCGGATACCAAAGTCCCAGCTTCGGTTTCCCTTTGAGGTAACGAAGAATCCGTTTTACTGCTTGCATGTGAGATTCTTTAGGAGTAGCTTGATATCTTGCGCAGACACATACTGCAAACATTATATCAGGCCTTGATGCTGTAAGATACATTAGTGATCCAATCATGGCCCTGTAAAGAGTAGGATCCACGTCTCTATCACTCGATGTATCTGGACCAATACCATGGGCTTCCGGAATAGGAGTATGAAAAATTCTTGATTCTTCCATCTTGAATCGTTCTAGAAGCTCATTAGTATACTTAGTCTGATGAATGAAATATCCATCTTTCTTTTGATCGACTTGCAATCCTAAGAAAAATGTCAATTCACCCATTGCTGACATCTCAAACTTGTTCTTCATAACCTTTTCAAATTCACTACACATCCTTTCGTCAGATGATCCAAAGATGATATCGTCAACATATACTTGAACAAGTATAAAGTCTCTTCTTTTCCATTTTACAAAGAGTGTACTGTCAATTCTTCCTCTTGTGAATCCATTCTCAAGAAGATAAGTGGACAATGTCTCATACCACGCTCTCGGAGCTTGATGTAATCCATATAGAGCCTTATCGAGACGATATACTCTATCTGGATACTTTGGATCAGTAAATCCCGGTGGTTGAGAAACATACACCGTTTCTTTGACTTTGCCATACAAGAAGGCACTTTTAACATCCAGCTGAAATACTTTTATTTTCTTTGAGGCTGCAAATGCTAAAAATAACCTAATTGCTTCAAGCCTAGCCACAGGCGCAAACACTTCATTGTAATCAATCCCCTCTTGTTGATTAAAATCTTGGACAACTAGACGAGCTTTATTGCGAATTACGATTCCTCGATCGTCTTTCGTGCACTTAAATACCCATCTAGTTCCAATTGGATATTCTCCAACAGGTAGGTCAACCAACTCCCAAACTTGCAATTTTGTGAACTGAGACAGTCTTCCTGCATTGCCTCGACCCACGAATTTTCCTTCAAAGCTATCTGAACATTCTTAGGTTCAATTTGTGAGATAAAGCATGAATATAGACATAGATTTGAAATCCCTGTCTCGTTCATTTCAGCATACAAGCTTGAATGAGTGGATGTACTAGCTTTAGATTGATTTCGAGTCAGAACAGGAGAATTTGGATCACCGATGATATTATCAATTGGATGAATCCTATTAATTCTTGTTGAAGTAACAGGTTCAACTAGAATATCATCCTGTAAGTTGGCACCAATTTCCTCCAAAGGTGGTATACCTTCATTAGTAGTTGATATCCTTAATTGTCTTAGAGGAGTAAGAACATCATCCATAATCCTTTGAGAAGCAATTTCAGGATCTTCACTCTCTTGAGGTATATCATCTTGAGGTAGTTGTGACTCGATAGGGGGGACAACATCAGTATCGACAATATTCCTAGCATCAGACGTTTGAGCACTCGATGTTGGAGAAGGAGTGGGATCCTCATCTCCCGACATTAAATGCTCAGGAATGTCTGAGTTACTGACATAGTCACTGATAGGGACTTTAAATGACTTGAAAAGATCTGAATAGTCAAACTGCCAATCCAATCCCTTATGTGAGTCATGTGTATAGCTCGTAACTTCGATGTTATAAACTATTTCAACACGTCCCGAATTTTTATTGAAGGCCCTTTTGTTTGGTGAGTTAGGCATGTAACCTAGGAAGTATCCTTCGTCAGCCTTCTCACCAAATTTAGGTTGGTGACTTGTTTTCAACAACGTACATGAAACTCCAAAGGGTTCAAACCCTTTTAAGTTCGGTTTCTTTTTGTTCAAAAGCTCATAACATGTCTTGTTCTGCTTTTTAACCGTAAGAACCCGATTGAGAACATGACATGCTGTATTCACTGCTTCTGCCCAAAATATGACCGGAAGCCTTGAATCTGCAAGCATTGTTCTCGCTGCTTCAATTAGAGTTCTATTCTTCCTTTCAGCAACACCATTTTGTTGAGGTTCATATGGTGCACTGAATTGATGTTGAATGCCTTTGCTTAAGCAATATACATTCAATGTAGAATTCTTGAACTCGGTCCCATTGTCACTACGAATTCTCTTAACTCTTTTTCTATAGATGTTCTCTATTAGATCTAGAAACTCCATAAGAATGCCCGGAGTTTCATCCTTAGATCCCAAAAAGAATACCCAAGAGAATCTAGAGAAATCGTCTGTGACAACCAGACAGTACCATTTGCCACCTATGCTTCTCTTGCTTATTGGGCCAAAGAGATCCATATGTAGCAACTCAAAAGGCGAGGAAATAGAGTTCACATTTTTAGACTTGTGTGGTTTCTTATGCTGTTTTCCTTTCAAGCAGGATATACACTTGTCTTCAAATGCAAAACTCTTCGGTGGTACACCCAGAACTAACCCATGTTTGGTTATATAGTTCATTTTTCGAAAGTTTAAGTGTGCCATTTTCCTATGCCATAGGAGAGAGTCTGATTCTGAAGCCTTGGATAACAGACAAGTAGACACCATTGATGTAATAGGAGCATTCATGTTGATAGCATAAATGTCCTTCTTCCTTGGAGCTTTCATCAGTATCCATTTATCGGGAATGATAAAACCCGGCTTCAGGATCAAGGCCTCTTTCTCAGTGAAGAGAACAGGATGACCTTTATCACATACTTGGGAAACACTCACTAGGTTGTGCGTTAGTTCTTCAACATAATTCACATCCTCTAGAGTCAAAGTTCCATTAGAAACAGTTCCTTTCCCAGTAATTACTCCTCCCTTATCACCGGCGAAGTGCACTCCTTGTCTCAGTCCACCTCTGAAGTCTGTCAGTAGACTTCTTGTTCCTGTCATGTGCCTAGAGCATCCACTGTCAACATACCACCAATTATCATTGTTCCCAGTCTGCTCCTGCACATACAAGTTGTAAACAATCAGTTATCAAGAGGGACCAAAGCCATTACGGTCTTGGTTTGTCCCTTATCATCGACAAACTGTAGCTCTTTAAAGTAACCATTTTTCCCATTGGGAGCTTTGGTCACTTTTGAAGACGCATCAGCTTGCTGATGATTAGTGGTCCTGGGTCTATAAGTTGATTGATTTCCAACCCTCCCCGAAATATAACCCTGGGATTTTTGCCCTTGGTTACGATTATTATAGGACCCTTGGTTAACTCCTTGTGAACGAGATGTAGATCCAATCTCAAAGTGACTTTGGTTCCTTCTCGGAGTCATAAACCTCGACGGCACCTGATCCTTAGCAGAGTTTTCATGCCGTTTAGGTTTTGGTGGCGAGACACTGTGAGACGCATCTCTTTTCAGAGCAGTCACAGGTTTAATACCAATACTAGGTCTGGTACCTAACCTGTCTGTGCTAGAGATATTTTTAGACTTATCACTGGCCTCGCGCTTAGGAGCAGCTTCATTCTTCTTATTGGGACAACAAGAAGAGACATGTCCTCGTTGATGACATTTGAAGCATGACATCTGCTTTCGTGACTTAGCAGTCTTAGCAGACTCCTTCTTTATCTGATCAAAAGACACTGAAGGTAACTCCTTATGTTTCTTAATGACTTCATTATTTCCATCAGTACTTCCAATCATCCCACTTGATACGAATTGTACTTTAGTGAGAGATTTGACTGTACTCTTGGTTAAAGATGAATCATTGACAGTCTCCTTTTGGATCTCAGATGCAATAGACTGTTGATTTTCCAAATCCTCAGTCTCAGGATTAACATCTGTCATTTCTAAGTCAACAGAAGTGGAAGCAGTGTAATTGGCATTAAAAGGCGGAGGGACATCTGAGTATCCTAGGCCAGTAACATCCTTTACACTACGTTGAGAGCCAATGATTCTATTTAAGGTCAAAGAAGAAGTTCTATAACCTTCAAATTTTCTATTCAGCTCTACCAGTTTCATATTTGACTCTGATAATTCCTTATCCCTAATAGCTATATTTCTATTAAGCTCATTAAGGTTTAGATATAACCCGTCTATTTTAATACATTGTTCATTTATAATGTCAGTCAGACTGGTCTTATCTAGAGTATCACTCTTAATCTTCTCGTTCAGTGCTAATTTATCTTCACCTAACCGACGAACATCAGACTTAGCTAAGTCTAATTCTGAGGTCAAGGTTTTGTTAGATTCTGCAAAGACACTAACCTGTGTTTGAAGATCAGTAACTAAATAGCATACATCGGTGAGAGTAAGGAGATCTAGACATACCTTTTTCTTTTCGGATTGAATATCAGCCATATATGCCACAAAATCATTGGGACTCATTTCTTCTGTCGAGTTGATGTAGAGAACATCTTCCTCAATCCCCTTAACTTCTGTGTGTGGCACATTAGCTTGAAGTTCTTCAGTAGTCGGCATGTAGGAAGTGGATTCAATTTGTTTCTCTTGATCGTCAATCTCAGCCATGAGAGCTTGCTCTGATGGTGTAGACCAATCATAAGATCCGTCTATTTGCTGAACCACTAAGACTTTGGAAGTTAGATTACTTCCCGAATCTTGTTTTGAAGTTCCAGCATCAACCTTTGGTCTTTGGCATTCCCTGGCAAAGTGTCCGTAACCTTGACAGTTATAACACTTGACCTTGGATTTGTCAAAACCTGGTCGATTTCCAACCAATCTCTTACCCGTACGCTTTAGGAAATTCTTTACTCTCCTTGACACCATAGCCAGTTGCCACTGGAGGTCCATTTCCTCTAAGTCGTCAGGATCAACCTGATCATAATCTTCATCAAATTGTGCTGGATCGTTTATCTTCCCTTGAATATAGTTTTCATAAGAAGCAACGAACGATGCCAACACAGAAAGTTGTTGTTCGGCTGATTTCACACTCATCGGCATCTTATGATGCCCTTGAGTGGATTTATCTGAGGTGGTGTTCCTGTTTCGTTTATCACCGTTATCCGAAGCAATGAAACAGAGATCCTCAGTCAATTTTTCTCCAATCTCATCAATTTCACCTGCAAACAAAGCCGTGGTCAAATTGGATGAGGAGTTAGAGATACTAGTCTTTCCATGGTACAGACCAGGATTCTGTAGATGATCAGAATCCGTATCTCTCGTTTTCTTAGAGAAGTCATAACCCCTTAGTTTATCAATCGCTTTCTCTAGGGTCATGGTTGCATATCTTTCATCATTATCTTTCAGCATGATACCGTACATCTCCCATTTACAAGGTAAACCCTCAATAAACTTGTCGGTTTTCTCCTTGTCATTATAAAAGATAGCATGGTCGTCAAGCTCACTTAATAGATGATAGAAACGGGTGGTGTAAGCCTCAAGATCTTCTTCTCTAAAAGCCTTAAATACCATAAACTGCTTTTTTAGAAGATTACATTTACCAGCTTTCACCTGAGGGCTCCCCTCACATCTCTTTTCTAGAGCGTCCCACAGCTCTTTAGCTGTGTGAAAGGACTTCAACTGATGGTTGATCTCCTTTGGAAGGCTCATCTTAATTGAAGAATGTGCTTTATTATCGATGGTGAATTCTTTCTTCTGATGGTCATTCATTCGATCATAAGTCACAATCACTGTTGCGTTCCCTACCTCAGCTGTAGGTGCAACATATCCGTTTTTAATACACAACCAAATAGTGATGTCGTGGAATCTACAGTAACTTTCAAATCTGTCTTTCCACCCATAATAGTCCTCAAGTCTAAGTAGCTTCGGTGGAACATTAGATTTTCCAACCTCGTGTTCCATCTCGATCATTCGGCTTAAATCAGACATTTTAAAGTGAAAAATTAGGTTATATTGCGAATTTAATAATCTCAACTCGCAACTAAAAAATGTCAACTCGCAGAAAATCTCAGCTCGCAGAAACTCAGTTCGCAAAGAACTCGGTTCGCAGAAACTCAATTCGCAATGGAACTCGGTTCGCAGGAATCTCAACTCGGTTCGCAGAGATTCTCAGTTCGCAATGGAACTCGGTTCGCAGGAATCTCAACTCGCAGAAACCCTAATCTCAACTCGCAGATAACAGTAACCCTAATCTCAACTCGCAGAACGGCGCCTCGAAATCTGGGAACTGAAACTTTTTGGTATTTTACGAATAAATCCGTAGATTTCGTTCGAAAAACGACCCTAAAGATGTTATATAACCAAAAACCTTGTAACCACAACGTTTCTAAGCCCGAAAGCTCTGATACCAATTGTAAGGTCTCTAGATCTTGGTTAGCGATAACGGATTATCTTTTAGGTATTGAGGTGCGGAATCCCTCAATACTTAAGGTTTATTGCTTATATAACTTTGCAATTAATTAACAAGCTTCGTTTTGATATTAACTAGTGTTAAACAATCAAAACCGAGCCTATTCAATAAATGCTTTTATATCTGCACAGATTTCGAGGAGAGAATACTTAAAATATTTGGTGTGTGTGTATATCGCACGGATTTCTAGGTCTCACCCAATAATGAGCAGCATTAAAATATTTATATCTGGTTCAACTCGCAGGCCATGGGCTTTGCGAGTTGACTCAACTCGCAGCCCATGGGCCTGCGAGTCCAGATGATTGCGAGCCCAGATCTCAACTCGCAGGTAAGACCTGCGAGTCCAGATATCAGCGAGCCCAGATCTCAACTCGCAGCTGAGAGCTGCGAGTCCAGATGGTTGCGAGATGAGATCTCAACTCGCAGGTCAAACCTGCGAGTTGACTTCTCAATTCGCGAATTTTGACTTTAACTTGAAATCGATACTTGTTCAATAACATTTAACAAATAATAATAACAAGTTAATATCATATATTTACGAGTCTAAACCAATTTATACACGTTTGACAATAAATACACTAGTCCTATTACAAGCTAGATCTGTTGTCACAATAATATGTCCCAACATTAACTTAGCCTTTTTAGTAGTTAGTTTGTATGTTCGTACGAACCTATATGTTCGTACGAACCTAGGAAGTTCGTACGAACATGTAAGTTCGTACGAACCTAGGACCAGTAAGTTCGTACGAACTTACTTGGTATAAATACTAAGTTGTAATACTTTATTAAGGGGCTTTTAATCAGTTATATTCGAATATACAGTGCTATCTTCGAATACCTACGAACTTATACACTTAACACTTGCATTTACTTGTTTTGTTGTTGGTTATTGTGTATTATACCATTCCGCAATCTAATACACATTGTAATCCCGTTTGGATCCGTGCAAAGGGACTATCATTCACCACTTTCTGTTCCCAGATCAGCCGGACCAACAATCAACCACCCGACCAAACAACAAGTCACCCGGACGGGTGATGATCAATTCCATCCATTTCCTGCATTTAAATTTCTGGAATGTTACAACTGTCTCACTTCACACTCATTTTCTCTCTACACCCAAGAACAGACACACATACACACACACAAAACACACACTTTTTCTCTTAAACTTCAAACCAAAATCAGCCCTCAATCCACCATAGTATTGAGTTTGAAAGTGTTCTTGAAGCTTATTAAAGAACACAAAGATAAATAACAACCTACTCATATTTTACTACTTTATTCTTCCAAATCAAGGTTGTTTTTCTTTATTTTCGGATTCTAAGCCTTTTGTTGGGTCAAGAATCTGTGATGAATCAATTCCCTAGATTTCTTCATAGAAATGATGAAGTCAAAACTCCAAGGAATCATTATCTCACTGGTCATTGCTCGACCAATTCACTACTAAGTCACTGATGTCTGCACTCGGTGGATTCGCTATCACTTGAAGAAACTATCGTTAAATGTTTCAATCGCTATATGCGTTGAACACTGAGGATGGAAGTCACTGCATACATATAGTCGCTACTAGTAGTTACTCAACTCACTAGTATTATAAGTGATTATGCGCTTATGCAATAACAATCACAACAATCGTTGTGATTGATTTAAAGAAAGTCACTGGAAGAAATCAATACCAGTCACTCTACAAGAGCATGTTAGCTCGTAGTGAGTGAGGAAGCTTCCTATCCTCTAGCAATTTCAGTAATAACGTAGTTACTAAATAATCATGTTCAAGTCGCTATGAATATGTTGTCCCTGGTCTACTATTCATCAACAACTCAAGAGGTCCGCAGCGATGAAGAGTACAATAGTTATGCTTCATTGTGATTGGTGAAATCACAACCCACGAAGAATGCATGATCTTGTAGGTACCACAGAAGATTCTCACCTAACCGTTTGTCTGTTAGTGGAAAGGGATTATCGTAGCGACACTTGTCATTCTATATCCTAGATAGTAGAAGATATTCGCAGGAAATATCTGTCTATAAATAGAGTGACATATTGTACCGATTTAATTACTGCTTCGTAGCTATCATTTGATTTCGATCAGTGATAAAGATTTACTAACTATGAATTGAGTGTGTGAGCAATAGAATATCTATTCTCACAGCGAGTAACACTTAAACTTGTAATTTATCATGGGCTTTAACTATTCCGCAATTCAGTATGTTGATGTAATTTATCATTAATAAATTCATCATTCAAGTTTAACTTGTGTTCAACTTTCTGTCATCAGCCTTCATATATTGTGATTCTTACTCTGTTTATAGTATGAATGTTTTAAAATGATTAATAATTGTTAAGAAATTTTAAAACACTATAATTAACAATTTAAATTGTATTCACCCCCCCCCCCTTCCCTTTACAATTGAAGCTATACTATTGAACTTAGTATACTTAATTCATAAGTAAGTACATGGACTTTCACCTTTTAATGGTTAGAATCTTTTACTTTAACTTGATGTTTGTAGATGATCACTTTCACATGTTCATGTGTTAAAAGGACTGATAATCCATGATCAAACCCATGTCAAGCTCAAAAGAGACCCCATTGACCTGCAAATCTCTCAAAAATTGATTTTTACAACTTATACTTCATAAAAAAGATTGTTTTTTGTTTTTGTTTAAAACCATTTCTAAGACATCATTGATGTATTTTAACACTATGCATGTGTTAGAAATTAGGTTTCATATGCAAAAATCAAAAGCTCATTTTGGTTCAAGTGTTGTTCTTCATTTAAGAACATAACACCTATTTTTTAGGACTCTTGTGCACCAAATATTACAACTAGATATCATGCACTTTAAATATTATTTGGTCCCTGGAATATGATGGCATGAATAATGAGAATCATGGTTTAAATCAATGAATTAGGCCTATGGGTTAAAGTGGTGGTAACCTCCTTACGCCGATGCAAATAAGGCAATAAGAGAGGACTTACGCGTCAGCTTCGAAAACTATGTCAAAGAGCCAAAAATGCACTCAATGAATGCCACGATCGATAGTAGGGGTTTCTCTCTCAATTAACAAGCCCAGGGATCCAAAAAGTAATAGGAATTAGACCTAACACGATTCCAAATAGAGAAACTTCAATCATTTCGATTTATTTGTAAGATAGGGTACTAGAAAGGGATCATACGAAGGCTATGTTAAACTCAAAACTTAAACCCATATCATGCATGTAATCTGCCAAATTCTTAAACCCAACTTTGGAGGACCATAAGTCAGTGAATTCTTAACCAAAAATTTCTATATTTCTTCTAAAATTTACCTATAAAACCCAAGTAGTTTCACACAAAAATATGGAGTATTCGACCTCCAAATAGTGCTTACAAAATTGTTGCGCCAACAACACATTTTCTGAGGCCAATAGTTTTACGATGCATGTTCAAAGGCTCTTTTCGATTCTAAAAATCTTGAGAAAATTATTTTCAACTCCTAACATGTGGAACCTAGTTGAATAAAAGTATTTTAGTCTAAAAGATTAGGGGAGCATGCATAGAAAATTCCCAAACAAACAACTATGTTTCTCCAATCAAAATCAAACTAGTTATTGTTTTTCAAAATGCATGAAGCTTAAATGCATCCATCATGCATCAAATGGGAAAATCCGATTTTCAAATAGTAAATAAATGATATGGAGAACAGACCTAGAAATTTTCAAACCCATATGTATTCTCTTTAATTTAATACACAAATGCTAAGAAAATAAGGAGAATAATCATAAAAATTAGTCCCGAGGCCAATAATGACTCAAACTTTTGTGAACTATTATTATGAGTAAAAAGCACTCCACCACAAAAATTACATCATTTGAATACTGTTTCATAATTATTTTGATTTTTGAGCCATTAGTCATGAGATATTTAGAAAACTAGGTTCTGCTTATCCAAATGACTTGAAATTTTTACACAAACCTTAAATTATTTAGAAACTGTGGTGATAAAATTTTCATGAATTTTCCTAATCGTTAACTATTTTATTTGGATTCCCCCAACAATTTGGACATAAATAAAGAATAAATAATATACATGTCTAAAAATCCTTAAAATTTTACAGGATGTTCATACCCCTGTTGGGTTATAAAAATAAAATTTGGTAATTTTTGGAGTTAATCTCCATATGTTTATCAAAAATTAGATTACAAGATTAATCATAAATTTTACCACTTAATAGAAATAACCAAACAATCTTATGGCACTCTATAATTCAAGTTAACACAAGTAGTTAACTGAGTAATTATTTTCGACGAGAATCTCATTAGAACCTTCGTGTTTCGTAAGACGCGAGTAGGAGTCACACTTGTTTAACACGCGTAACCATCCAAATCAAACGCATAAACTTTATTGTGAGTATTTTTTTTAGAATGGTTGCGATATATTAAAAGGTTAGCAAAAAGCTAACGACAATCACAAGGAAGTATAAAGACGCGGGTTTTGAAGCCACTATGTCCACTTGGGACGAAGTTTGCTATTTCTATTAGCAAACCAAAAAACGCTAAACCAACTATAGAATTAAGCAACATATCTCTTCTCAGTTTGTTGGCTTCAAAGATCAAAGTGTTCATGAATTTCCAAAGCGACCAACTTGTTGTCAACACGATAACCTGAAGAATTGCTCTCTAAGAACACGTAAGATGAACGTGCTCCATCCAATAAACCAAATCAAGGATAGAATGTATAGTAAGAGGAGTTGGATCACACCAACGATAGACGAAAGCCCAAATATCCAAAGCAACAGGACATGCAATGATGATATGATTGATGGTTTCAACATGAGAGTCACAAATGGCGCAAAAGAGCATAAGGAATATCTATACCTCGAGAGTCCAAATTAGAACGAGTAGGAAGCCTATCCAAACGACACCTCCAAAAAAATATATTAACTTTCCAGGGAACAAATTTGTTCCAGAAAGTCTTTAGTAGTTCGGTTGGAAGAATGTGATTATCAATAGTCCAACGAGCTTGATGAACTAAGAAGCATAAATCGCCCCCAATATTCCAAATACAATGTTGGTACATGAAATGTGACAACAACTTCATATTTGTAATAGTTAGTTTGTAATTTGTTTTGGTTGTTTAATGTAATTGAATATTTCGTTTAAGTATGTTTGTAGGTTCGTACGAACTTAGAGTAGGTACGAACTTACAGGTAAGTTCATACGAACTTGGCTGTATATAAATATAAGTTCGAAATATTCATTTTGTACTATTTTTAATTGAATATAAGTTCGAATACATTGTGAAACTCAGCTTAGTTCGAATACATTCGAAGTTACATTGATAAAAGCTTATAAACACTTTCGTTACACTCGTTTAATTGTTATTTAGGTGTATTAAAGGATTCCACACTATAATACACATAGCAATCCCGTTTAGAACCGTTCAAGGGGACTTTCAATTGGTATCGGAGCTTAACAAGTTCATTGTTGGGTTCGGGATTGAAAAACGTAAAGTAAACAAGTGTGCAAGTGTTTTGGAAGATATAAGTTGTACTTTTGGCTTCCATTTGTGTTAGTGCTTCATATTGTGCAAGAGTTTTTTGAATTTATCGGTTGAATTGAACTAGATCTGAGTTTTAGATCAAAATTCTGTTCAAAAAAATAGATTCGTACGAACTCAGAAAGCATCGTACGAACCTAGATTTGAGTTTTAGATCAAAGATCTTTTCAAAAAAATAGATTCGTTTGACCATTCGAACTTAGGTAGTCTTCGAACTTATTTCTAAGTTCGAATTAATCTAAGTTCGTACAAACTTGTCTTGTTGACTTTTGTTAACTTTTCGCAAAAATGTTTAGTTTAAATAAAATGATATAAATGGATCACGAGGTGGGAAAATCCGCCTCTCCACCGACACTCCTTAAAGGAGAAGACTACTTTTGGTGGAAGGATCGTTTTGAATCATTTGCTAAGTATAACGATGTCAGAATGTGGATCTGCATCAGCGACGGATATGAGGCCCCTACCTATGAATTTGAAGGAAAACAAAGGGTGTATACATATTCGACGATGAAGGAGGAGGACTGAAAAATGTATGAGGCAGAGAACAAAGCGTTATCTGCTCTCACTATGTGTCTACCTCAAGAAATCAAACACACCTTTAGAAAGTTCAACCTATCTAGAGAGCTATGGTTAGCTCTGGAGAAGAGGTTTGAAGGTAATGAGCAGATCAAAGAAAGCCGAGCTGATTTGCTTACTAAACAATTCTATGTTTTTAAACATCTAAAGACTGAAGTATTAGAGGATATTATCACTCGTAGTATCACCTGATGACTAAGTTTGAAAACACTGGGCTTAGCTTTTCTGACACTGTGAAGAACAATAAACTTCTAGAGGCATTACCTCCTAAATGGGACATATATACTCTGATGATCAAAGAAAGCAGAGAATATAATACCCTAACACTTGAAGAAGTTATTGGGAAACTGCGTGTTTACGACTTAAACATGCAACGGAAGGAGACGGGATCTGATCAGGTTCAAGATCCCAGTGTTTACCACTGTAAACGATCTGATTCCGTTGCTTCGACAAGTAATGGTGTTACTGCTTTCTACACCGGTGAAGCTGAGACAGACTTGGCTATCAGAAATTCTAGTAGCAATGTCTGTTACACTGCTTCTTCAGAAGACTCTGGCAAAGATCGGAAACCTGCTAAAGAGGAAGTTGCATTGCTTGCATCTTTCATTTCTTCACGAGAAAACTTCATCAAAGGCAAGATCACGGATCCTGAATTGATAAATGAGGATTATGATCAACTAGACCCTGATGATTTGGAAGAAATCGACTTGCAATCGCAAATGGCCATGGTTGCGAGAAGGGCTCAACGATTTATGAGCCGGACGGGAAGGAAGTTTATGAGTAGCAAACTGGGGTTTGATAAAACCAAAGTAAAATGCTATAACTGCGATGGTTTTGGGCATTTTGCTAGGGAATGTCAACGACGAAAAAGGGAGCAAACCCCGAGTCAGAATGGGATTAGACACTTCAACCAAGATTCCTCTAGGAACAACCACAACTCAGGAACTAATCAGACTTCCAGGGCACTGGTAGTTCAGTCACAGGAAGGAGCATATGATTGGAGCTCTAAGTCTGATGAACCGCAAGCGTTCATGGCCTCCATCGAAGAAGAGAAGGAGGATAGCAACGCCGAATCCGATTCAAGAAAGGACACAACAACATAAATGGAGATTGAAGGACTTGCTGCTGAATCAAGAATCAAGCAACTGAAGTCAACTGAGGATAGGAACTCACAAGACTTCATATCATACATGGCAAATCTGGATGCCGATAAACAAAAGGTATTACTCAATCTTGATTTAGTTGTTAAGGCATGTGTTTTTTGTACAAATTTTCAGGAACAAGCTGAGAAGTTGATAGAATCATCTGACATGATAAAATCTCAGCTTAAGTCTTTAAAAGAAGAAAACACTGTCCTGAAAATAAGAAACTCAGAATTTATAAATAAATCACAATATGAGAAAGCAGACTTAAAGTTTTTAAAAGAAAAGGTTAATGAGGAGAGTCAAATTATTGATTTAGCTCACGAACATGTTTTGGAATTAACCAAATAGTCTGCTGAGAAAGAAAAAGAGTTAGCTAGTTAGGATTGCCGACCTTAATAGAAAATTAGAATGAAGAAAATTTTCAATCGAGACTTTAGACAATATGCTAAGTGTACAGAAACAGCCAGAAGATCATAGGGGGATGGGTTATACTGAAAGTCCTCCACCTTTTAATCATAAGTATACATTTATGTCTGATGATTCTGAGATGTCCACTGTTAATGATTCTATCATCCAACCAGCAGCCACTGGTCTGATACAATTTGTTAGACCAATGGGAGCTGAGTCGGTTGTTGAAACAGAATCAACAATGTCTGACATTTCCAAGACACTCATGCCTGTAAAGAACTTAACTTTTGAAAAACAGAGTGTGATGGAAGATAAGTGTGTTAAGGAGGAGTTAAATAAAACATTTAAATTTGTTTCACCTAAATCTGATAATCAAATTGTAAATGCTAAAACTGATAAGGGTAAACAAGTTGAAACTCCCTCCTCTCCAAGTCTGCCTAGTCTAGACATTCCGATAGATCAAAAGGCCTTAGTGAAACGTTCTTGCTTTATGTGTCATCAAAAGGGACACGTTGCGAGTATCTGTCCAACTAAGGGCAAAAATGGTAAATCATAGGTGAAGAAAGACCAATCACCTGTGAAAGCTAGTTCAGCTCAGGATAAGAAAATTCTTACTCCTTAAATGACTGGCATAAATCAAAGAATGGCTAGCATTTTCACTAAAGAAGTTAATATCAATGAAAATGTAAACGTGGGCAATTATGGGAGAAATGGGTTAGGGTTTAAAAGAACTTCAAGTCCTCAAAGGTCACAACCTCTTCCAAAATCTGTGAAGTTCACGACCCATGATGGTTCAAGGAGCACTACTCCTGTGTCAGGAAGCTCTCATGGACAATCATCGAGGTCGAAGACTCCACAACATTATCAAACCCCCAACAATCGTTTCTCTAACCAAAATAGTAATAATAGGAATTATAATAATTCAAATTATAACTATCCGTCTAGGGTTAGATCTACTTCAAACCCTAGGCCTGTTAATCCGAGACTTTTTCAAAAGTCTCCTGAGCGAAAACCTAGTGGTAGCTCCTCCCATTCCTCGATAAGTGCAACTCCCAGAGCATCCACGTCTCTTGACAAGAAAGATGGATAGTTGAAAGAGTTTACATTTGTCGAAAATGGCCGACCCAAGACCGTAGTGGCTTGGGTCCCCCTTTCTGACTAACTATTTTCAATTTATGTGCAGGAGTTAACCAGACGAGCTATTAACTGGTGGTATGTTGATAGCGATTACTCAAGGCACATGACGGGGGAAAGGCAACATCTTGTGGATTTCGTACACAAGAAAGGAGGATATGTTAATTTTGGTGGAGCAAAAGGAGGACAGATCACGGGTTTAGGTAATGTTACAAATGGGAAAATTATATTAGAGCAAGTCAACTATGTTGAGGAGCTGAAACATAATCTCATGAGTGTATCTCAGATCTGTGATAAAGGACATCCCATTCATTTCACAGATAGAGAAGCGTTAATCCTGGAACCAGGATTTGTCATACTAGAAGAATGGATAGTCATGAGGGCTCCAAGGAATAATGACACTTATGTTATGGACATGAGTGTCGCTGAATCTTCACAGGAGTCGGCCTATTTAACATCCAAAGCATCTGACAGTGAATCTCAACGATGCCATAGGAAGATGGCTCACTTGCAATTCAGAAAGATGAACTTCATAGTCAAAAATGGACTAGTGCAAGGTGTACCATTATAGAGGTTTAGACTAGAGGACCGATGTGTGCCGTGCCAGAAAGGTAAGTAGCACAAGAAGCCTCATAAATCCAAAACTCAAAATTCCATTTCCTCCACGTTTGAACTACTTCACATGGATTTGTTCGGTCCGGTGAATGCAAGGAGTATAGGTGGTAAACATTACTGCCTAATTATAACTGATGACTACTCGTGATTCACCTGGGTATTCTTTTTGGGATCGAAGGATGAGACAGCTGAAACGTTGATGACATTCTTCACCCAAGTTGAACATCAATATGGTCGATGAGTCAAGAAGATAAGAAGCGACAATGGCCTAGAGTTTAAAAACTCGGCGATGAACATCTTTTGCTTAAGTAAAGGAATTCAGCATCAGTTTAGTGCACCCTATGAGCCACAACAAAATGGAGTCGCTGAGAGAAAGAACAGAACTCTAACTGAAGCAGCGAGAAAAATGCCGGCTGATTCAAAGCTTCCTGTCATCTTCTGGGGGGAAGCAGTGAATACAGCTTGTCATGTGCTTAACAGGGTTTTAACCGTCAAAAGACATAACAAAACGTGTTATGAGCTTCTGAATGGTAGCAAACCAAACCTTACTGGTCTCCAAACAAAAGACAAAGAATCAACCAAAATTTGGTGAAAAGGCTGACGAAGGATTTTTCCTAGGTTATCAAGCCGGTTCTCCAAACAAAAGAGTCTTTAATAAGACATCTGGTCGAGTTGAGATTGTATATAACATACAAGTCACATCTTATACTCCAGCAGTACAAACAGGACCAGAGTGGTTATTTGATTATGACGCTGTTTTCAAATCATTTAATCTTCCTATCCTAAGTGAAGTTGACACCTTAGGATTGGAACACTTATTACTAGATGATGGTGAGGACAATGTGTTTGCACTAAGATCAAGTGTTCCGAGTTCAGAAGATTCAAATGATAAAGGAAAAGAAGTTATTGCTGAACAGATTGTAGTTTTAGATCCCAGTTCAAACGATGTCCCATCTTCATCAGAGGTTACAGTTTCTGTGCAAGAAATTGCTGAAAAAGAAGTAACACCTGAGGGGGAGATTGGATCAAATCTAGGATCTGACCTACCGGTTGATACTACGATTTCGACTCGAGTGAACATGTATCGTCCAATTGATAATATCCAAATGGCTCTTAAAGAGAACTCATGGGTAGAAGCAATGCAAGAAGAGTTGGCACAATTCGAGAAGCTCAAGGTATGGGAGCTAGTCGATCTACCAAAATGAGAATTTGCAATATGCACCAAATGGGTGTTTAAGTGCAAACGTGATGATAGAGGAATCGTTACACGGAACAAAACGAGGCTAGTGGTTCAAGGATTTAATCAACAGGAAGGGATAAACTATACTGAGGTGTTCGCACCAGTAGCAAGGTTAGAAGCAATTCGATTGTTTCTGGCATATGCTTCACATAAAAGAATTAAGGTTTATCAACTCGATGTAAAGAGTGTCTTCCTCTATGGTAAAGTTCAGGAATCGGTGTTTGTCAAACAAGCTCCGGGTTCAGTGATCCAGATTATCCAGACATAGTCTATAAATTGGATAACGCTCTGTATGGACTGCATCAAGCACCCAGAGCTTGGTATGAGACACTATCTACTTATCTCTTGGAAAATGGGTTCAAGAGAGGACAAATAGATAGTACATTATTCATTAAGTGGAAAAAGGATGATTTCTTACTTGTACAAGTGTACGTCGATGACATAATCTTTGGATCATCTGACGAGAACATGTGTAGAGACTTTGAATAGGTAATAGGTTTGAGATGAGTTCCATGGAAGAGTTAAACTTCTTATTAGGATTACAAGTTGATCAAAAGAAGGACGGATTCTTTATTCATCAGACGAAATATGTGCATGAAATGCCTACTCGTTTCAATATGAGAGATAGTTCGTCTTATGGCACTCCGATTCAACGGAATCATAATCTTGGACCGGATACGGAGAGTACCGAAGATGTGGATCCGACTCAATATCGGCCATTATCGGTTCTCTCATGTATTTAACCGCTTCAAGACCTGACATAATGTTTGCAGTCTGCTTGTGTGCTCGTTTTCAAGCAAATCCTAAAGAGTCTCACATGAAGGCAGCAAAGAGAATTTTGCATTATCTGAAGGGAAAATCGAAGTTTGGTCTTTGGTATCCCTCCGGAGGCAATTTTAACTTTGTAGCCTATACCGACTCGGATTATGGAGGATGTAACTTGAACAGGAAATCAACCACTGGTGGTGGCAATTGTTAGGTGCTGGCATTGTCTCATGGCATTGTAAGAAACAGACCTCGGTCGCCATCTCAACCTGTGAGGCTGAGTATGTGGCAGCTGGCAGTTGTTGTTCACAAGTTTTGTGAATACAACCATAGTTGCGCGACTATGGTCTCAACTTCTCAAATACCCCTATTATGATTGATAATCAGTCGACCATGTCCATAACTAATAATCCGGTTAAGCATAGTAAGACTAAACATATTGATATTAGTCATCACTTTATTCGTGACTGTGCTGAAAAATATATGATTAGATTAGTTAAGGTACCCACTGATGATAATCTGGCCGACCTTTATACCAAGGCTTTTGATAGGTCTCGGTTTGAGCTTTTAATCCAACTGAATGGGATGAGTAATCCTGAATAAGTTTTCCCACAAGAACATTGTCTAGATATAGATTATTTCTTTTTATTATTTTATTTTATTTTATTTTTTGTCTTTGCAAAATAATAAAAAGTTAAGGGTCACTGTGCTAATTGCAAAGAAATGATGAAAACATTACCCATGCCTAGAACATTTTATATGTGTGGCTTTTATGTAGAACATACACAGTAAAACTACTTAAAATGCAAAGTATTTAATAGCTTCACTATTCGATGTATTGGTAGGCATTAGACATACTGGTTTTCAATTACTTAATCTATACTAAATAATATGATTTTTCCTGTGAAATCTTTATTTTGATGTACGAATTAAGTCTTAATTCTTAGCAAAATAGATTGTACCTGAATACATGTTATCGGATAAAAATTAAAATTAAATCATCTGGGGGGGGTTCACTGATTGTTTCTTCTGCAACATCATGAAACATGTTGACCTAGACTCAGTCAGTGTATCCTAAATCTAGAACAAACTCGACCACGAAACAAGAATACCGTTTTCAAGGTCTCTAGTCAAACTATGTCGCTATGGTGTACGAAAGTACAGACCTGGTACCTCTGGTTTGATTTTAGATTTGTTTGCTTCTAACCCTAGTCTTGTCTTATAACTGAAACATGTACCTATGTACATTGCTTAAAAATACAAAATGACTTGACTTTAAAGATGTTTTAAAATCAAAAATATCCGATACATGTTGATTCTGGACTTTTTAGATTCTAAGGGTATATCAAATGTAAGATTCATAGCAAATCGTGAACAATAATCAAATATGTACTTGAAAATTCGTTTTGTCGAATGTTTAAGTGGACAACAATACCGATAATCGTAGTGTTCTTTAATTACAACAATAATAACAAAGGAATAAATCAAAATTCCTATCTGTGTATTGTGCTCATCATGGCTAATTCGATCTTTGTATCAGTGACACTCTCAAAAAGATTGTACGTTTCAAAATATGAACAATTTCATATTTGCATTTTATATTTTATGTTATTTTAAGTTATAAAATAAATAAAAGTTCTTCGTTTACGGGAAATATTTACATTTAGTTAGATTAATTGCTCAACCCTTGCTCAATTAAGTGTCTAAGTATTTGGGTTGTGGCCAAATGTTTGTTTTTAATTTGAAAATTTTAAGTTTGTGTGTTTTAAAATTCTAAGTTCGTACGAACTTAACTCTTGGGTATAAAAGGGTCAAACTTGGTCAAACCCCTTACTTTTCAAAAACCCTTCGAACCCTAACTTTGTACGAACTTACTGAAATCCTTCGAACTTACATACGGACTTAACTATAGCACCCATTTTGCATTCAAACTTGATTTTTGTTCCGTATTAAACAATTTCAATCCGTTAACTATCTTCCAAATCATTATACGCATCTACGACAGTAACAATTTCATGATTCCATCCATTAAACAAGTTGCATTATGATTTTATTAAGTTTTTATTAAAACTAAACACAAAATCAAAATTATGCATGTGGTTATGGTTCAAAATTGCAAATTTTTGTTGCTAAATGTTATACGCACATAGGCGCATCTTTTTCACCGGCCTGATCATGTTTTAATCACAAAAATTTTGAATTCGCTTTTACTGTTCATCAGTTCGAACTTACTAGTACGCACGAACTTACAAGTTCGTACGAACCTAGCCAAGTGTAAGTTCGTACGAACCTACTTTGGTTCAAACAACAAACTTAACTTTTTTTTTTAATAATAATGTTTTTATTCTTGTATCGATTGTAGAATCTTTGTTGCAGGATTCTAACTTGAGAAATGTTTATGACTAACATTATTATTATTATCTATTTTTGGTTTGTTCTGTGTTTTTGTGTGCAGAAGTGGCTGATCAACGTGCATTCTACAACAAGCACAATGTAAGGTTGCTAGATCTTGGTTCGATAACGGATTATCTTTAAGTATTGAGGTGCGGAATCCCTCAATACGTTAGGTTTAAGCTTATATAACTTTACTATTAATTAAAGGGCTTCGTTTTGATTATTAACTAAGTTAATCACTCAAAACCGAGCCTTTTAATACTATAATAAATATATCTGCACGAATTTCAAGGAGAATAATTAAATATTTGGTGTGTGTAATAATAGCACGGATTTTTTTTTGGCTCTCTAATTTTGAGCAGCATTAAAATATTTATATCTGGTTCAACTCGCAGGCCATGGGCTTTGCGAGTTGACTCAACTCGCAGCCCATGGGCCTTGCGAGTCCAGATCTGGCTGCGAGCCCAGATTAGCTGCGAGCCCAGATTAGCTGCGAGCCAAGATCTCAGTTCGCAGGTGAGTTCTGCTTGTCCAGATATGCTGCGAGTTGAAATCTCAGCTCGCAAGTTTTATGACTTGCTAGTTGACTTCTCAAATCGTGACTTTGACTTTAACTTTGTGGATCCCTTAATGGTGATCTTTACTCAAATCAAATGGCTAATGAAGACACAACAATAGATATAAAGTTTGTATTAAGTGCAAATCAAAACAAAACAAAACTTTATAAGCTCTAATCCCAAAATATTCTTCTTTAACTTTGTGTAGCAGCCAAATACAGAGAACAAATGATTGGGAAAATGTCTTACCCTAAAATTCTCTAACAAAAGTATTTATACTAAACTGTCTGGCCGTTCTGCGACACAAGCCTTGTGTCGCAGAGATCACTAATGCGACACAAGCCTTGTGTCGCAACTACAACTCATGCGACACAAGCCTTGTGTCGCAGTACACAGGAAATGTAATTTTCTAAGTCTATTACATATACAGACACAGTACAGACTTGACCAACTGACAGACACTCTAATATGTATCAACAAACATTAACAATCCTCTGAAATTGAAGTGCGATCTTCTTGTTCACAGCATTCTTCTCGTTGAAGCGAATCGGATTGTCAAACAGTTTTCTCAAGTCCTTTGATGACATGTTTATTAAGCTCATAGGATCAAACACTCTAAACTGAGCTTTCTTCAAACCATACAGCGAGTTCCTCTCTGGTTGCTCTGAATCAGGAACAAAAACCAAAACCGCTTCACCGGTATGAGCATCCAGTTCCCAGTAATGAAATCTTCTCAGAAAGTCCAGGGGAATTGTTTCCAGAGGAATATTCTTCAAACAATCAGCCGGAGGATAACGCATTCTGCATATTGGCTGTTTGGTCACCGGGTCTATCCTTTTCTTATAGATATACCTAATTCCCAAAGTCGGTTTGATGAATGTTGGGACATATTATTGTGACAACAGATCTAGCTTGTAATAGGACTAGTGTATTTATTGTCAAACTTGTATAAATTGGTTTAGACTCGTAAATATATGATATTAACTTGTTATTATTATTTGTTAAATGTTATTGAACAAGTATCGAATTTCAAAGTTAAAGTCAAAATTCGCGAATTGAGAAGTCAACTCGCAGGTTTGACCTGCGAGTTGAGATCTCATCTCGCTGATATCTGGACTCGCAGGTCTTACCTGCGAGTTGAGATCTGGGCTCGCTGATATCTGGACTCGCAGGCCTTACCTGCGAGTTGAGATCTGGGCTCGCTGATATCTGGACTCGCAGGTCTTACCTGCGAGTTGAGATCTGGGCTCGCTGATATCTGGACTCGCAGGTCTTACCTGCGAGTTGAGATCTGGGCTCGCAATCATCTGGACTCGCAGGCCCATGGGCTGCGAGTTGAGTCAACTCGCAAAGCCCATGGCCTGCGAGTTGAACCAGATATAAATATTTTAATGCTGCTCATTATTAGGGGTGACCTAGAAATCCGTGCCAGAAATACACACACCAAATATTTTAAGTATTCTCTCCTCGAAATCTGTGCAGATATAAAAGCATTTATTGAATAGGCTCGGTTTTGATTGTTTAACACTAGTTAATATCAAAACGAAGCTTGTTAATTAATTGCAAAGTTATATAAGCAATAAACCTTAAGTATTGAGGGATTCCGCACCTCAATACCTAAAAGATAATCCGTTATCGCTAACCAAGATCTAGTGACCTTACAATTGGTATCAGAGCTTTCGGGCTTAGAAACGTTGTGGTTACAAGGTTTTTGGTTATATAACATCTTTAGGGTCGTTTTTCGAACGAAATCTACGGATTTATTCGTAAAAAATACCAAAAGGATCAGTTCCCAGATTTCGAGGCGCCGTTTTGCGAGTTGAGATTAGGGTTACTGTTATCTGCGAGTTGAGATTAGGGTTTCTGCGAGTTGAGAATCAGCTGCGAACCGAGTTCCTTGCGAACTGAGTTTTCTGCGAGTTGAGAATCAGCTGCGAACCGAGTTCCTTGCGAACTGAGTTTTCTGCGAGTTGAGAATCAGCTGCGAACCGAGTTCCTTGCGAACTGAGTTTTCTGCGAGTTGAGAATCAGCTGCGAACCGAGTTCCATTGCGAACTGAGTTTCTGCGAGCTGAGATTTTCTGCGAGTTGACATTTTTTTAGTTGCGAGTTGAGATTATTAAATTCGCAATATAACCTAATTTTTCACTTTAAAATGTCTGATTTAAGCCGAATGATCGAGATGGAACACGAGGTTGGAAAATCTAATGTTCCACCGAAGCTACTTAGACTTGAGGACTATTATGGGTGGAAAGACAGATTTGAAAGTTACTGTAGATTCCACGACATCACTATTTGGTTGTGTATTAAAAACGGATATGTTGCACCTACAGCTGAGGTAGGGAACGCAACAGTGATTGTGACTTATGATCGAATGAATGACCATCAGAAGAAAGAATTCACCATCGATAATAAAGCACACTCTTCAATTAAGATGAGCCTTCCTAAGGAGATCAACCATCAGTTGAAGTCCTTTCACACAGCTAAAGAGCTGTGGGACGCTCTAGAAAAGAGATGTGAGGGGAGCCCTCAGGTGAAGGCTGGTAAATGTAATCTTCTAAAAAAGCAGTTTATGGTATTTAAGGCTTTTAGAGAAGAAGATCTTGAGGCTTACACCACCCGTTTCTATCATCTATTAAGTGAGCTTGACGACCATGCTATCTTTTATAATGACAAGGAGAAAACCGACAAGTTTATTGAGGGTTTACCTTGTAGATGGGAGATGTACGGTATCATGCTGAAAGATAATGATGAAAGATATGCAACCATGACCCTAGAGAAAGCGATTGATAAACTAAGGGGTTATGACTTCTCTAAGAAAACGAGAGATACGGATTCTGATCATCTACAGAATCCTGGTCTGTACCATGGAAAGACTAGTATCTCTAACTCCTCATCCAATTTGACCACGGCTTTGTTTGCAGGTGAAATTGATGAGATTGGAGAAAAATTGACTGAGGATCTCTGTTTCATTGCTTCGGATAACGGTGATAAACGAAACAGGAACACCACCTCAGATAAATCCACTCAAGGGCATCATAAGATGCCGATGAGTGTGAAATCAGCCGAACAACAACTTTCTGTGTTGGCATCGTTCGTTGCTTCTTATGAAAACTATATTCAAGGGAAGATAAACGATCCAGCACAATTTGATGAAGATTATGATCAGGTTGATCCTGACGACTTAGAGGAAATGGACCTCCAGTGGCAACTGGCTATGGTGTCAAGGAGAGTAAAGAATTTCCTAAAGCGTACGGGTAAGAGAGTAGTTGGAAATCGACCAGGTTTTGACAAGTCCAAGGTCAAGTGTTATAATTGTCAAGGTTACGGACACTTTGCCAGGGAATGCCAAAGACCAAAGCTTGATGCTGGATCTTCAAAACAAGATTCGGGAAGTAATCTAACTTCCAAAGTCTTAGTGGTTCAGCAAATAGATGGATCTTATGATTGGTCTACACCATCAGAGCAAGCTCTCATGGCTGAGATTGACGATCAAGAGAAACAAATTGAATCCACTTCCTACATGCCAACTACTGAAGAACTTCAAGCTAATGTGCCACACACTGAAGTTAAGGGGATTGAGGAAGATGTTCTCTACATCAACTCGACAGAAGAAATGAGTCCCAATGATTTTGTGGCATATATGGCTGATATTCAATCCGAAAAGAAAAAGGTATGTCTAGATCTCCTTACTCTCACCGATGTATGCTATTTAGTTACTGATCTTCAAACACAGGTTAGTGTCTTTGCAGAATCTAACAAAACCTTGACCTCAGAATTAGACTTAGCTAAGTCTGATGTTCGTCGGTTAGGTGAAGATAAATTAGCACTGAACGAGAAGATTAAGAGTGATACTCTAGATAAGACCAGTCTGACTGACATTATAAATGAACAATGCATTAAAATAGACGGGTTATATCTAAACCTTAATGAGCTTAATAGAAATATAGCTATTAGGGATAAGGAGTTATCAGAGTCAAATATGAAACTGGTAGAGCTGAATAGAAAATTTGAAGGTTATAGAACTTCTTCTTTGACCTTAAATAGAATAATTGGCTCTCAACGTAGTGTAAAGGATGTTACTGGCCTAGGATATTCAGATGTCCCTCCGCCGTTTAATGCCAATTACACTGCTTCCACTTCTGTTGACTTAGAAATGACAGATGTTAATCCTGAGACTGAGGATTTGGAAAATCAACAGTCTATTGCATCTGAGATCCAAAAGGAGACTGTCAATGATTCATCTTTAACCAAGAGTACAGTCAAATCTCTCACTAAAGTACAATTCGTATCAAGTGGGATGATTGGAAGTACTGATGGAAATAATGAAGTCATTAAGAAACATAAGGAGTTACCTTCAGTGTCTTTTGATCAGATAAAGAAGGAGTCTGCTAAGACTGCTAAGTCACGAAAGCAGATGTCATGCTTCAAATGTCATCAACGAGGACATGTCTCTTCTTGTTGTCCCACTAAGAAGAATGAAGCTGCTCCTAAGCGCGAGGCCAGTGATAAGTCTAAAAATATCTCTAGCACAGACAGGTTAGGTACCAGACCTGGTATTGGTATTAAACCTGTGACTGCTCTGAAAAGAGATGCGTCTCACAGTGTCTCGCCACCAAAACCTAAACGGCATGAAAACTCTGCTAAGGATCAAGTGCCGTCGAGGTTTATGACTCCGAGAAGGAACCAAAGTCATTTTGAGATTGGTTCTACATCTCGCACACAAGGAGTTTACCAAGGGTCCTATGATAATCGTAGCCAAGGGCAAAAATCCCAGGGTTATATTTCGGGGAGGGTTGGAAATCAATCAACTTATAGACCCAGGACCACTAATCATCAGCAAGCTGATGCGTCTTCAAAAGTGACCAAAGCTCCCAATGGGAAAAATGGTTACTTTAAAGAGCTACAGTTTGTCGATGATAAGGGACAAACCAAGACCGTAATGGCTTGGGTCCCTCTTGATAACTGATTGTTTACAACTTGTATGTGCAGGAGCAGACTGGGAACAATGATAATTGGTGGTATGTTGACAGTGGATGCTCTAGGCACATGACAGGAACCAGAAGTCTACTGACAGACTTCAGAGGTGGACTGAGACAAGGAGTGCACTTCGCCGGTGATAAAGGAGGAGTAATTACTGGGAAAGGAACTGTTACTAATGGAACTTTGACTCTAGAGGATGTGAATTATGTTGAAGAACTAACGCACAACCTAGTGAGTGTTTCCCAAGTCTGTGATAAAGGTCATCCTGTTCTCTTCACTGAGAAAGAGGCCTTGATCCTGAAGCCTGGTTTTATCATTCCCGATAAATGGATACTGATGAAAGCTCCAAGGAAGAAGGACATTTATGCTATCAACATGAATGCTCCTATTACTTCAATGGTGTCTACTTGTCTGTTATCCAAGGCTTCAGAATCAGACTCTCTCCTATGGCATAGGAAAATGGCACACTTAAACTTTCGAAAAATGAACTATATAACCAAACATGGGTTAGTTCTGGGTGTACCACCGAAGAGTTTTGCATTTGAAGACAAGTGTATATCCTGCTTGAAAGGAAAACAGCATAAGAAACCACACAAGTCTAAAAATGTGAACTCTATTTCCTCGCCTTTTGAGTTGCTACATATGGATCTCTTTGGCCCAATAAGCAAGAGAAGCATAGGTGGCAAATGGTACTGTCTGGTTGTCACAGACGATTTCTCTAGATTCTCTTGGGTATTCTTTTTGGGATCTAAGGATGAAACTCCGGGCATTCTTATGGAGTTTCTAGATCTAATAGAGAACATCTATAGAAAAAGAGTTAAGAGAATTCGTAGTGACAATGGGACCGAGTTTAAGAATTCTACATTGAATGTATATTGCTTAAGCAAAGGCATTCAACATCAATTCAGTGCACCATATGAACCTCAACAAAATGGTGTTGCTGAAAGGAAGAATAGAACTCTAATTGAAGCAGCGAGAACAATGCTTGCAGATTCAAGGCTTCCGGTCATATTTTGGGCAGAAGCAGTGAATACAGCATGTCATGTTCTCAATCGGGTTCTTACGGTTAAAAAGCAGAACAAGACATGTTATGAGCTTTTGAACAAAAAGAAACCGAACTTAAAAGGGTTTGAACCCTTTGGAGTTTCATGTACGTTGTTGAAAACAAGTCACCAACCTAAATTTGGTGAGAAGGCTGACGAAGGATACTTCCTAGGTTACATGCCTAACTCACTAAACAAAAGGGCCTTCAATAAAAATTCGGGACGTGTTGAAATAGTTTATAACATCGAAGTTACGAGCTATACACATGACTCACATAAGGGATTGGATTGGCAGTTTGACTATTCAGATCTTTTCAAGTCATTTAAAGTCCCTATCAGTGACTATGTCAGTAACTCAGACATTCCTGAGCATTTATTGTCGGGAGATGAGGATCCCACTCCTTCTCCAACATCGAGTGCTCAAACGTCTGATGCTAGGAATATTGTCGATACTGATGTTGTCCCCCCTATCGAGTCACAACTACCTCAAGAGAGTGAAGATCCTGAAATTGCTTCTCAAAGAGTTATGGATGATGTTCTTACTCCTCTGAGACAATTAAGGATATCAACTACTAATGATGGTATACCACCCTTGGAGGAAATTGGTACCAACTTACAGGATGATATTCCAGTTGAACCTGTTACTTCAACAAGAATTAATAGGATTCATCCAATTGATAATATCATCGGTGATCCAAATTCTCCTGTTCTGACTCGAAATCAATCTAAAGCTAGTACATCCACTCATTCAAGCTTGTATGCTGAAATGAACGAGACAGGGATTTCAAATCTATGTCTATATTCATGCTTTATCTCACAAATTGAACCTAAGAATGTTCAGATAGCTTTGAAGGAAAATTCGTGGGTCGAGGCAATGCAGGAAGAACTGTCTCAGTTCACAAAACTGCAAGTTTGGGAGTTGGTTGACTTACCTGTTGGAGAATATCCAATTGGAACTAGATGGTTATTTAAGTGCAAGAAAGACGATCGAGGAATCGTGATTCGCAATAAAGCTCGTCTAGTTGTCCAAGGTTTTAATCAACAGGAGGGGATTGATTACAATGAAGTGTTTGCGCCTGTGGCTAGGCTTGAAGCAATTAGGTTATTCTTAGCATTTGCAGCCTCAAAGAAAATAAAAGTATTTCAGCTGGATGTTAAAAGTGCCTTCTTGTATGGCAAAGTCAAAGAAACGGTGTATGTTTCTCAACCACCGGGATTTACTGATCCAAAGTATCCAGATAGAGTATATCGTCTCGATAAGGCTCTATATGGATTACATCAAGCTCCGAGAGCGTGGTATGAGACACTGTCCACTTATCTTCTTGAGAATGGATTCACAAGAGGAAGAATTGACAGTACACTCTTTGTGAAATGGAAAAGAAGAGACTTTCTACTTGTTCAAGTATATGTTGACGATATCATCTTTGGGTCATCTGACGAAAGGATGTGTAGTGAATTTGAAAAGGTTATGAAGAACAAGTTTGAGATGTCAGCAATGGGTGAATTGACATTTTTCTTAGGATTGCAAGTCGATCAAAAGAAAGATGGATATTTCATTCATCAGACTAAGTATACTAATGAGCTTCTAGAACGATTCAAGATGGAAGAATCAAGAATTTTTCATACTCCCATTCCAGAAGCCCATGGTATTGGTCCAGATACATCGAGTGATAGAGACGTGGATCCTACTCTTTACAGGGCCATGATTGGATCACTAATGTATCTTACAGCATCAAGGCCTGATATAATGTTTGCGGTATGTGTCTGCGCAAGATATCAAGCTACTCCTAAAGAATCTCACATGCAAGCAGTAAAACGGATTCTTCGTTACCTCAAAGGGAAACCGAAGCTGGGACTTTGGTATCCGACTGATGGAGACTTAGATTTTGTTGCTTACACTGATTCTGATTACGGAGGATGCAATCAGAATAGAAAGTCTACAACCGGTGGATGTCAATTCCTAGGAGGTAGACTGGTCTCTTGGCAATGCAAGAAGCAAACCTCAGTAGCCATTTCTACATGTGAAGCCGAGTATGTTGCAGCTGGCAGCTGTTGTTCCCAAGTTCTGTGGATACAACAACAATTGCTTGATTATGGGTTGAGTATAACAAATACTCCTATGATGATTGATAATGAATCAACGATCTCAATAACCAATAATCCGGTCAAGCACAGTAAAACTAAACATATTGATATTCGACATCACTTTATTAGAGACTGTGCTGAGAAGAACCTGATAAAGTTAGCTAAGGTTCCATCTGTGGATAATTTAGCAGACTTATACACCAAAGCGTTCGACAGAGCTCGATTCGAGAAATTGGTGCAACTAAATGGAATGAGAAATCCAGAGGATTAGTCTTCCATGGAGTTGATTTGTAATAATTAGTAGTTTATATATTATTAGTTTATGCTTATTTAAAAAAAAAAAAAAAAAAAAAAAAAAAAAAAAAAGGGGGCAGGCGTATGGCATTCATTTGCTTGTTACCGTTGGGGAATCGCCTCCGATAAAGGTTAAGTCTTTATCAACTGGGAAATGATAGTAAATTAGAGGAATCGGCTTAATAAATGTAGGTAAAAGTCTTAAGTTAGATGTGTTAGTAGATTCAAATTTGTTACATGAATTTTACATCTTTAAAACCAGGCCTTCACTTATCTTTATTTTAGTATACTCCTCTCTCCACACGATATAATCTACTTGAAAAACTTTAGATCTAGATAGCTTCATTATATGATGTACTGGTAGGCAATGTCTGCTTTGATTTCTGAGCATATAATAAGCTATAAATCTTCTGTGTGTTATCTCGTGTGATTTACCATATGACGTATGACATAAGTCTTAATTGATGAAAGATAGTCTGACCATACACTGTTATCAAGAATCTATGAAAATATGTCAAGACAAATAATAAGAATTATGGCTGTTAGTGAAATTACTGGTGTCTCTATTGTACTAAGTACAGACCTGACTCCTTTAGTTTTGCCAATAGTTTCAAGCTTGTTTTGTCTATACTAAGGGATCTTCTGTTGTACTAAGTACAGAACTAGAACCACTAGTATCTACAAAACGAGTTTGATATTTGTCACATTTACTCAAGGGTATGTCATATGTTTCGAAAAGAACATCATTTAGTGACCTCTATCTTGCAAAGTGAAAGATACAGTGTTATGTGTTTTACTAAATTTCTCAGTATGTCATTTTTGAATCACATTTGGTAATACACATACAAACAATAAAAGGTTTGCTCGGAAATCAGTATAGACTTTGTTTATATGGATTATAATACCAGTAATCATCTTGAACTGTCTACGATATTTAAATCACTTCATTTTGACGTGAATATTATATTTTGTGGAAATAGGTAACCAAGTTATACTCTTATAAATGTAAGTTGATAAATGGTTAAGTTGTGTGTTCTTATGTAACTTATTGTGAATTTCATAAGGTATGCATACTAACAATATTCTTAGACTTTATACTCATCATTTGGTTCAGCTGTTTCCTTCTGATATGATCCCACTGTCGATAAATTTCTTAGTGCCCTCGATTAGGATATTTTATTTTACTTTATTTTATTGTAATTTTATTTTAGTCAAAGTGTTTCATTAATACAAGGGTACTTTATACAAATGTTTATTATGAATCATTGAACTTTTATTTATTTCATTTTATCTTATTTCTCTTTATTTTATTTTTCTTATGTTTCTATTGTTCGTATTATTGCATCACAAGTGAAAGATCCTCAGATTTTAGACTTGTGCACGATTTCCTAAGTCTCACAAGTGAAAAATACCTTATTTTAGACTTGTGCGCATTTTTCTAAGAACGACAAGTGAAAAATATTTTATTTTAGACTTGTTCGCTATTCCATAAGAAAAACAAGTGAAAGATCCTCAGATTTTAGACTTGTACGCAATTTGGACTTAAAAATTGACGTTTTGTAATTAAAATGTAATTTTTAGACAAAAATTGCGAGCCGAGAATAGTGTTGCGAATTGAATAGGGCTGCGAGCTGAACTCAACTCTGCGAGTTGAGTTCTGCGAGCCGAGATTCAATGGGTATAAAAGGGGGCTGCGAGTCCACTTGTCAAATACCTTTGCGAGTTGAATACTAACTTGCGAACTGACACTTGCGAACCGAGACCACTTCTCACTTAATTTTAAAAAAAATTTCGGTTTGGACATCGAACTTTTGACTTCATAGATCCTTTACAACCTTGTTTTGTGAACCTATTGAGGTATAAATCAGGAACTTTCACCGATTAAATAACTCAAAAAATCAACATTTTGCGAAAATGAGGGTTTTGGTTTTTATTAATTTCAAAAAAAATCTCTATAATGATGCTCAAATGAGCACGAAACCATAGGGTTTATGTTAATAAGAGTATGTTGGAACTGAGGACATAGGCTGATCATGTTAAAACTTCTTAAAATTAAAAATTAAAATGATGTCATTTATGCAGTTCATCCTGCGAGTTGAGATCCAACTCAACTCGCAGGTCAACGAGTCCAACCTGCGAGTTGACTTGCTAGTCTAACTTGCGAGTTGAACTTGCGAGTTGACCTGCGAGTCAACCTTGCGAGTTGACCTGCGAGTCAACCTTGCGAGTTGACTTGCGAGTCCAACCTGCGAGTTGACTTGCAAGTCTGACTTGCGAGTTGAACTCTGCGAGTTGAACTTGCGAGTTGACTTGTTGACTGCGAGTTGAACTTGCGAGTTGACTTGTTGACTGCGAGTTGAACTTGCAAGATTGACTTTTTGAAACTTTTGATTTCTAATTTTAATTTACGATCTCTCGATTAGTTAACTAATTGAGCGTTTATAAGCTAAAATAGTCTACGGTTAGACGTGTCGACTTAAATGTAAACACGTAAAACCGTATACTCTATATATAAGACTTATGACTTTCCGTAATAAGTAATGTATTTGTGTAGCAGGTTAATTTGAAAGTTAGACTTATTGATTTAGTATATGTTGAACCACTATAATTGATAATTAAGTTTGACGACTTAATAGTTCAATTATGAGTTGTAGATCATATAAGTTTATCAATATTGGTTAAACACATTGTCTAACATTTGTGTGATTTGTAATATTACAGATATGGCTCGACTATTTGTTGCTCATCACAACGTGCTTGTTGATTTGGATGTCAATGCACGAGGTGCATCCAGGGTCGCTCGGATTCTTACTTTTCTGAGTCGATCAAGGATACAGTACGCCATTACAGAGTCACCTGCTCTTTCACATGATATACTTACCCAGTTCTGGGCTAATATAGTATATGACACATCTGTGAATCCTCCGGTCATCCAGACAAGGATTAATGACCACCCGGTTATCTTCTCTGCCTCAGATCTGCGAAACATATTACAGTTAGGCACTGTAGAGCAGGAAGATGGACCGACAGAGTTTTCTTCGGATTTTATTGAGGGAGCTCTAGGACGTATGGGGTATGTTGGACCCAAGAGAGGGCGTCAGTTCTTGAAGGCGCTCGTTTTTGGTGAGTGGAGGTTTTTATGGCATGTCCTTGTAACTATCTTTGGACCGAAGAAGGGAGGATACGATGAGTTGAGCTCTTCTCTCCTATCTGCTTTACTGTCACTGGTTTATAACAAACCATACAGCTTTTCAGATTACATCTTTGGGGAGATTGTACGCCAAATTTTGGGGGGAGTTAGATCACAGTTTATGATTTATCCTCGATTTTGCATGCTGATTATTAGGGCCTCTATCCCTGATCTGCCGGTTTTTCAAGCGGATCTGAAGGTTGATACCATTGGGTTACGGGCATATAATGCGATGTTTATGCAAACCTCTCGCAGATTCGAGATGCAACCACAGCTGACAGAGTTGTTTGGGTTTTTGCTTAATCCAGATTATGTGACGCCACCAAATCATGGTTGGCTGGATGTTGATGTGGCAGAGGGTGCTCCTGAGCCACAAGAACTGATCGAGGAGGTTCTAAATCAGGCAAATCAGCAAGAGCCACAAGTTAATGCTGATGTTGCAGCCGAAGTGGTGCAACAAGTACTGGCTGATATTGATGATGCCAATGATCCCATCATGCAAGATGTGGATCAGTATGTTGCTGAAACACCAAGGTTTGAAGAACCATCCACAGAGGCACCTGATGCTGTTGGGCCATCGGGCAGAGATGGAGAAGCTGCTTCTGCTTCTGAATCTGGGTCTGATGATGATGATGATGAGACTGGACCACCAGGGTTTGTCTCCGGTATCCCTGAAGGGATGATTCGTCAAGGATCAAAATTGATTATGGATCCGGCATTGAAGTTAAAGAGGAAAGCCGTGGACCAAGATCCCGATTTTGTTTTGGTTGATGAAGATGAGGATGAAGAAGAAGAGGAGGAGGTGCTCATTACTCGACCTCGCAAACTGCTCAGACAAACAGCTTCAACCTCTGCAGCTCATCTACAATCCAGTTCTACGCCCTTAGAGGCTGAAATGATTGATGCTTTGGTTCGCCCGTCTTCGCACCCAACCACCAAATCTAGCAGGGTCGCAGCGCGTCTATTAACCGATGTTGCTACCGAAATAGCCAAGAAAATGCAACCGCCTGCTCCCACGCCACCAACCACCACTACTGCTGCTCCATCCACCTCCTCTGCGACTGATTCTGATCATATTAATAGCTTAGAGTCCAGAGTTCGAGAGTTGGAAGAAACCGTCAAATTCTTGATTTCTCAAATGCTGTCTATATCTGATAACATGACTAATCAGAATGATGCCTATTCACTGCTCATCAAGACGAATAACAATCTGATAGATGATGTAGCTGACAAGCAGAGGCAAATTGATAGACTTGATCGCCTGGTCATCAGCCTTCTGAAGGACAAGCCATCTCAAGGGGAGGTATTGATATATCAAGAGTCCTGCAAGGAAGATGAGCTGGCGAAGAAGAATAAGAATGATGAAGACGATGATCCCGCAGCTGGAAAAGAAAGTGAGCCGGCTGGTCCTTCAACGACTGGTCAGCAGACTACATTTCAGGGGGAGTCTGCTGAAGCAAGTGGTAGTGGAGCTGGTGCTGATAAGGAAAGAGCTGAAGAAGGTGACACTTGTATTAATATAGATTGAGTGTAATTATTAATACATTGTAACTTTGAATCATTTTGTAATTAAGATGTTTGAACTTGAATGTTTAAAATGTTATAATTATGAATGTTCGTATATTATAAGTCTTTTGTAATTCTAGATTGACTATGATCGATAAAAGAGTTATAGGATCATATAATATATGATGTTCGCATATTATAAGACTTATTCAAATTTTAGATCGATTATCATAATCGATGAAATATTTGAATAAGTATATATAATATATTTCAAATACACAAAGGGATTAATAAGAAAAATCTTAGATTGATTCAGGGAAATCAATGAAACAACTTATGATATTAACCTATTTGTGTATGTATTTCTATAGGTCATGAAATGTTGAACTTATCAGATTCTGAAGGCGACATGCCAGATGAATTAGATGAGGACATTGACTTTGACCTTGAAGAAGGAGAGTTTGTACCTCCTGAAGATTGGACTTTCATTGTTAATGATGGGGCAGACGAATGTGTAGATCTTGACGCTGATGTTGTTGAACACATTGTAAGCCCATCTAAAACTAAAGTGGTCATCAAGGAAGAAGATGGAGAAAGGGTTGTTGAGTTAGATGAAAGTCTAGATGACTCAACCAGTTCTGAATCAGAAGATGACCTTCCAGAGAAACTCAGAAATAATCCCATGTTTAGACCTCTGAAAAGGAGAAAGCAAAAGGTTGGGATGTCTGAAGTAGATATAACTGGAAAGAAAGCTCCAAGGAAGGGGATCATCGGCTGGTATTTTGATTCTGACTTGAAACTTTTCGCTATCAAAAGATTTGACGGAGTTCAATATCTCGATAAGAAGCTTAAAGTATTCAGTTCGCTTCCTCGATTTGAAATTCGAGACTTGGCACGCTTAGAACTGATAAATCCCAGTAATGATCCCTACGCAACGTACGTTGAGAGAATCATTCGGACTGAGGGTAGATCAATGAAGTTTGAGAAGATTAAGCCAAGAGTCGGAAAGACGATCAAATTAAAGGAACGAAGTCAGAGAACTGGCCGAAGATTAAGGAAGAAAACTTATCCAGCTGTCAAGTGCATACAGCAGATACCACTAAAACCTATGCCACAGAATATTCTGGGAAATCTTCTGAATTGGCACGTGGATTCTGAGACTGGTGAAGCTGTCATGGTTGAAGCTGATGATGAAGTTGAAGGAGGAGAAAGAGTAATTCTGACAGTCTATGACCATCGACACCTGATGAATCTGTCGAAGAAGGACCTATTGAAGTTAAACGAAATTAGGATCCTGACGACTGAAGCATGGGGTGATCTTGCAAGAGATTATCAATTAATGGTGAAGACTTGTGTTAGAATGAAGATTCATATGGGCAGTAGAATTTACAAGTGAAGACCAAGGACAAAGTTGAAGATAACGACGCTAGAGCTATTGTCAAGGGGGAGTCTGTTGGGACATATTATTGTGACAACAGATCTAGCTTGTAATAGGACTAGTGTATTTATTGTCAAACTTGTATAAATTGGTTTAGACTCGTAAATATATGATATTAACTTGTTATTATTATTTGTTAAATGTTATTGAACAAGTATCGAATTTCAAAGTTAAAGTCAAAATTCGCGAATTGAGAAGTCAACTCGCAGGTTTGACCTGCGAGTTGAGATCTCATCTCGCTGATATCTGGACTCGCAGGTCTTACCTGCGAGTTGAGATCTGGGCTCGCTGATATCTGGACTCGCAGGCCTTACCTACGAGTTGAGATCTGGGCTCGCTGATATCTGGACTCGCAGGTCTTACCTGCGAGTTGAGATCTGGGCTCGCTGATATCTGGACTCGCAGGTCTTACCTGCGAGTTGAGATCTGGGCTCGCAATCATCTGGACTCGCAGGCCCATGGGCTGCGAGTTGAGTCAACTCGCAAAGCCCATGGCCTGCGAGTTGAACCAGATATAAATATTTTAATGCTGCTCATTATTAGGGGTGACGTAGAAATCCATGCCAGAAATACACACACCAAATATTTTAAGTATTCTCTCCTCGAAATCTGTGCAGATATAAAAGCATTTATTGAATAGGCTCGGTTTTGATTGTTTAACACTAGTTAATATCAAAACGAAGCTTGTTAATTAATTGCAAAGTTATATAAGCAATAAACCTTAAGTATTGAGGGATTCCGCACCTCAATACCTAAAAGATAATCCGTTATCGCTAACCAAGATCTAGTGACCTTACAATGAAGTTATAACTCTTTGTGCGTATCTCTCGCTGTAGAGTGGTTTGGATATAATTTGCACGATCATCTTTGGACGGATTTATCAAAGAGAGTTGAGCAAGACGATTTACTTCTCCTTTTGGTAAAGTGCTCAACTTGGTGAATGATCTTTTGAAATATTGGACACCATCAAGTCTCTTGATCATGAAAACACCATTGGATACCTTCCAGCTCTTTATCAACCCCGTATACACCCCACTAACCTTGTATGATTTGCAGGTGACGGGTATCTGAATTCCAGCCTTACCATGAGGCCACCATTTAGCAATTTTCTCAGCTCTTGTTTCAGTAATTTCAGTTTCAGGGGCCTGAGCATCAGATGCATTATCAGTTTCTTCTTCACTTTCATCCTCAGAAGAATCAGTCTCAATGGTCGGTGCATCATCATAGAATTCATCATCATCAAGTCCTTCCTCCTCAATATCAACATCATCGGAATCCTCAAAGTTTTCACTTTCATTTTCAGAATTGACTTCGTTTATCATTTGTTGAATAAATGAGAGGTCAGCACACGAATAATCAACCGCTAGAGGTCTCGGTTGACCTGGAACTCTATGAACAGGGAAGTACTCTAAAGTAGGTATTTCATTAGATGGTTCAATAAGTACATCATCTGTTAAAGATTCAGAACCCGGTCCTATTGGTTCTCTTGATGGACCGGTGGGAACAGACTCCCCCGGACCAATAGACCGGTTCTCTAACTCCCTAAACCTATCCTCTAATTGATTGATTCTACAAGTCTGAGCTTCAATTAGGGCGGCTTGTGACTGAATGAGGTTGGCTTGATCGTGCACAGTCTTTTGCATCTCCTCCATCCGATCTAGAAGTTGCTTTATAATGTCAGGATGAGGATGCACAGGAGTCTGAACCTCCGAAGGCCCCTGCAGTTGAAGAAGTGCGCGGTCGACTGGATGTAGGAATGTCGTCTGAGACAGTGTAAGTGACATCCTCACTTGGCCTTTTGCCCGTCGACCTGGGAGGAGAGGGACAGGATCTCATCAATATCCCGCATAATATCTTCAAATTGAGGATCGGGATGTTGTGTTGTTGTTGTTGTTGAGACTGTTGTTGTGGTTGTTGTTGTTGAGTTGGTGCCTGTGGTGGAGGTGACAGTGGTCTAGGAATAGGAGCCGGTTCGGCAAATTCGTCACCCTCCGGAGGCACATAGGCCTCATCCACAATATGGCCAAATAATGGCACATCAGGCGGTACCCGGTGCGCCTTTTGCATATTGACCGGACACCACGAAGATCCGGGTATTCATCGGTGTTTGGCGAAATTGGTGTTGTGGGGCCACCGGTAACCCTGGGAGTAGATGATTTAGCAATAATTGGACAAAACGTGGGTACAAGGCCCACTGTCCCTCCCCAACCTGTGCATTATCTACCATAATCCGAAAAATATACCCCGAGAAGTTATAGGGTTTGTTGTATACGAGTGCTAGCATAGCGGATGCAGTAGATAGACTCATCCCATCATAACCAGCCTTCCTACCAGACAGGCAAACAATCATAATGTGCATCAAGTACCGCCAGACCTTAGTGAGATAGGCCTTGCGGTATTGATCACGTGGGATAGTCGGGTATCCAAGCCGACCCATGCCCCCGGCAATAAACACATGGGAGAAAGCCACGGGCATCTCCGAATCGTCTGGAAACTGAAAGAAATCCCGAATGAGTTGCTCAGAGATAATAATTTCTCGCTCGTTGACATGAGAAATGATCCGCGGATATCCAAGGTCTGAATTGACCACAGCATTAACCCAAAACTCTGAGACTTGATCCTTGTATATGGGTGTTGTAGCAGTGATAGCAGTATATATACGGGATCTGCGGAGAAAAGCAATCATCGGACGGTACGGGGCCGCCGATTCCTTTTCATCATCTAGGAACGCCGTGACATTATGTCTCGGTTCCCAAAACAAAGCGTTAACGTGCGCCATATCTGAAATAAGACAATAAACTTGAAAACCATTAGTCTCAACAATTAACATTGACAATTTTTAATTTAAAATGTCTTGCGACACAAGGCTTGTGTCGCAGGATAGACTGCGACATAACGAGTTATGTCGCAGTTTTGCAATAAAATCAATTTAATGATCATTCAGCGACATAAGAGTTATGTCGCACAAATCGTATGGCGACATAGACTTTGTGTCGCATAGAATATAGCGTCATAAGACAGCGACATAAGACTTGTGTCGCAACATTAGCAGCGTCATAAGACAGCGACACAAGTATTGTGTCGCAGTATGACAGCGTCATAAAGAAGCGACACAACGCTTGTGTCGCAATGATGAACAGCATGAAACCCATAAAATTCTGACGAACAAAAATTTGGGGATTTCATGTGTTAAGCAGTTCAAACGAAGCAGCAATAGTGCAGGAACAAGAAACAACAACAATAATGCAGTTTATAACACATTGAAGCATGTAATTTTGCAAAATATGTAAACCTAAATAAACCGAAACTTCAAATGCACTTATTAAATAAAATACTGAACAATAGATGGTATTTTTGGTACCTATAGTCGTGGTTGAGTAAGTAGAACACAATGCAAGCGAAGAAAGCAGCAGAAATCCACAAAATCGAACAGGATAATCGAAAAACGAAGTCGGTCTGTTGTGTCGCTGGGTTCCCTTGTGTCGCTGATTTTGAATGGTTGTGTCGCTGGTAATTAATAACTAATTACAGCGACAAGAGGGTATTTATACCCCTGACACAAGTCAGCGACATAGTGGGCGACACAAGCCTTGTGTCGCTGGAAATATCAGCACAATAAGCGACATAAGGGAGCGACACAATGTCTGTGTCGCTGGGCCACAAGTATGCGACACAAGGTCTGTGTCGCAGGATGGTCAACACAAATAAGCGACACAAGCCTTGTGTCGCAGACGTCAATCAAGAGTTCACGTTTTTAAGATTTTGTATATTTGTGACACTTAGTGAACAAAAATAAATAGACTAAAAATAAAATAATAAAAAAAAAAAAATGAAAAGAACATATTTAGATGTGTCATTGTAGGAATCATATTAGGAAGACAGATTCGCAAGACAATATCAGACTTTAATTCGATTACCAGTATAGTTGTCCAATTTTAAGTTCACCAAGAAAGTTATCAAGCCTTAGACGCATTCTGAAACAAGACGATTATCAGTATTGTTTATCCACTTAAACATGTAACACACACAACTTCAAGCTTAGCAGTTATTGTGAAAGTGAATAGATCTCTTGTGACTCCCCCATAGATATACTCTTTGTATTTAGTCATGCTCAAAACCTCGATTAGTTAGAGAAAGTGTTTGAATTCAACAGTTTTAAGAATCAAGCCAGCGGTGACAGGTCTGTACTTACGTACAACAGAGCGACATTCACTTGATTCAGGTGTAAGCAAAAGCAGACTTGGTCAAACCATTTGGCGACCTTGTAAGTAATCTTAGATTTTATAAGATGTAAAAGTGCTTTGACTTTTGTTTGCTTAAAGTTTGAAAGTATACTGACTGAGACCAGGTCTGTACAAACGTACAACAAAGGAAACAGACAGTATAAATCCCCAAATGTCGTCAGATACAAACTCAATTCAATTGAAGCATGGCAAGCTAATACATAAGAATTTAAGACACATTGTCATACATCATATGATGGTCATCATAAAAGAGTAAACACAGAGTTAAGTATTTCTTAATTGCGCAAAGAGGTGTGGAAACATGTCTACCAATATATCGTGCAAGTAGTCAGGTGTTTATAAGAGCAAAAATAACACGTATAAGATAAACCTACTGATATATCGAGGATAAAATTTGAGATTGTCGTTTGAGGAGTGTCTCCTAATGTACTATCATATTCCTAGTTGTTTTGAGACACAACTAAACGTCTTTTAACAAATGTTGCAACGTTGCTTTTCTTAAATTGTTAAATAAATATCAAGAATGGCTATTGCTTTGTTCCCCCTTTTTTTTTTTTTTTTTTTTTTTTTTTTTTTTTTGTAAAACTTTAACAAATAATAATAATAAGAACATAACAGACTAAGGTCACAAATATTACTTTTGAATGGGAAAGAAACGTAAACCTATCATGTTGACAAGCTCATCAAAACGAGCACGGGAAAAGGCTTTGGTGAACAGATCGGCATTCTGCTTAAGGGTATCTATTTGGACCAGATCAATTAGGTGTTTCTCATAACAATCACGAATGAAATGAAACCTAATTTCTATATGTTTGGTCTTAGAATGTTGGACAGGATTACGAGTGATACATATAGCAGCAGTATTATCTATATGAATAGGAGTCATAGTTAAGAGTAAACCGTAATCGCGCAACTGGTGTTGTATCCAAAGAACCTGGGAACAGCAACTAGCAGCAGCAATGTATTCAGCCTCTACGGTTGAGGTAGAAACAGTTGTTTGCTTTTTGCACTGCCATGATACGAGCCGAGGTCCAAGAAACTGACATCCACCAGAAGTAGACTTCTTATCCATATTGCATCCACCATAGTCCGAGTCCGAATAAGCAGAAAGCGCGAAAGTTTTCTCATTTGAATACCATAGACCAAGGGTTGGTCTATATTTGAGATAACCAAAGATTCGCGTAACTGCCTTCATATGAGACACCTTCGGTTTAGCCTGATACCTGGAACAGAGAGAGACTGCAAAGACAATGTCCGGACGTGATGCCGTGAGATACATCAAAGAACCAATCATAGATCGGTAATCCTTTTCCGGACAGTCCTCTTCATCTTCCGCTGGACCAATGTGATGATTTAGCTCTAAGGGCGTCCCATAGGGTTTACAGTCAGTCAAGTTATACCGCGTAAGCATATCATTGACATACTTGGACTGATGAATATAAATCCCCTTAGCAGACTGTTCGACTTGTACGCCCAAGAAAAAATTCAGCTCTCCCATTGCACTCATTTCAAATTCTGACTTCATAATCCGCTCGAAGTCGCGACACAGTTCATCCTTGGTAGAAACAAAAATGATGTCATCCACATACACCTGTACTAATAACAAATCCTCCCCGGCATGCTTAATGAAGAGAGTACTGTCGATTTTGCCTCGAACAAAACCGTTCTTCAGAAGATGAGTTGCAAGCCGCTCATACCAAGCTCTTGGGGCTTGATGTAGACCATACAATGCTTTGTCTAGCTTGCAGACATAGTTTGGATGAATAGAATCTTCAAATCCAGGTGGCTGTTTGACGTAGACCTCTTCAACAACCTGACCATACAGAAAGGCGCTCTTCACATCAAGTTGATAAACCCGAAATCCCTTGAAAGAAGCGTATGCCAGAAAAATGCGAATGGATTCCAAACGAGCAACCGGAGCGAATACTTCATCATAGTCCAAACCTTCAATCTGAGTGAAACCCTGAACCACTAGACGTGCTTTGTTACGAATTACCACACCCCGATCATCCTTCTTCACACGATATACCCAGCGAGTGCCAATTGGATGAACACCCTTGGGTAAAGGGACCAAAGTCCATACTTGCAACTTTGTGAATTGTTGAAGTTCTTCCTGCATAGCCTCAACCCAGTATGGATCCTTTAACGCATCAGCTGTCTTCTTCGGTTCTACTTGGGAGAGAAAGCATTCTTCAATTTTCGAAGCAAGACAAACAGGATCAGTGACGGTAATAGGAGACGATGTCGACACGGATTGTTCAGCAACAGCAATCTGTCTTCTCGTTAAAACACCCTTGTTTAAATCACCAAGAATGGCATCAACTGGATGTGACACATTTATCCTAGAACTCGGAATTGCAGCTGGAACGATGATAGAATCAAGGTTTGTGGAGTCAGCTTCAAGTTCGAGTTGAAGTGCCGGTAAATCTTCAAGGTCAGATGCAGGTGATTGAACAGAATCCTCAAACATTTGTTCCTCATCATTTGTAGGATCAGGAACATTCTCAGTAACGAGTGGAGGTGGAGTCTCACCAGTTGCTGGTGTTCCTGTTGGTGGTGGAGGAACAGAGATAGGTGGAACTTCAGAAGCGATGTCCAGCCCATGAAGTAGGGTCACTATATCCTCTTCTTCATTTTCTTCAGGAACATTGAAAGAATCAAACAGAGTTTGATAGTCAAACAAATATTCGGGTCCCTTCCCTTGAGGGTTGTTAGTGTAATGGAAGAAGGTAACCTCAAAGTGTTCTTCCACACGCTTGGTCACTAGGTTATACACACGTTTGTTTGGTGAGTTATTAGAGAATCCTAGAAAAACACCTTCACAAGATTTCTCACCAAACTTAGCAATTCGTTCTTTGGTGTGCATAATAGTGCATAGACAGCCAAATGGTTCAAGAAATTGTAGATTAGGCTTTCTGTTGTTGAACAATTCATAGGATGTCTTGTTCTTCTTCTTAATCGTTAATACCCGATTTAGAACGTAGCAGGCCGTATTCACAGCTTCGGCCCAGAAGGTGATTGGAAGCTTAGAGTCAGATAACATTGTACGTGCAGCCTCAATCAAGGTTCTATTCTTACGTTCTGCAACCCCGTTCTGCTGTGGAGTCCTTGCGGCACTGAATTGGTGTTCAATACCATTGCTCAAACAGTACAGTTCCATAATCGAGTTCTTAAACTCTGTACCGTTATCACTCCTAATTTTCTTGATTCTCAAATCACAAAGATTTTGAAGTTTATCGAATAGATAAATAAGAATCTCAGGCACTTCATCCTTGGTCTTCAGAAAATACACCCAAGAAAAACGCGAATAATCATCTGTCACAACTAAGCAATAAGAAGTACCTCCCAAACTCTTCTTTCTGACAGGCCCGAACAAATCCATGTGCAAAAGTTCTAATGGCTTCTCAGTTGAATTCACCATCTTTGGTCTGTGAGACTTCTTGTGTTGTTTGCCCTTCTGGCATGGAACACAGTGATCATTTAAACCAAAAGATTGTTTGGGAACACCTCGCACAAGATCATTCTTGATCAGGTAGTTCATCTTGCGAAAGTGCAAGTGTCCCATACGTCTGTGCCATAATAACGATTCTTTCTCAGGAGCTTTAGAAAGAAGACAAGTGAGCTGTGTAGTTTCCACAGTACTCATGTCCAGAATATACGTGTCTCGCTCCCGAGGTGCCCTCAGTAGCACCCATTCTTCAGGGATCACAAATCCCGGCTTCAATATACAACATTCAGTGTCTGAAAAAGTAGTAGTGTACTTTTTATCGCACACTTGAGAGACACTGAGGAGATTGTGTTGTAATTGCTCCACAAAATTTACCTTCTCAAAGCTTACCATTCCATTGGTGAGCGTACCTTGACCAGAAATAACTCCCCCTTTATCACCAGCGAAGGCCACATACCCTCCATTGAAAGCATGAACTTCAGATAAAAGAGAAATATCACCGGTCATGTGCCGAGAACAACCGCTGTCGATATACCATTTACTATTCTTTACAGATTCAGGTTGCTGCGGCACCACAAACAAGGTACATTAGTTAGAAATGGAGACCCAAGCCTTTATAGTCTTGGGTACTCCAGTAACATCATCAACAATGACCACATCAGTCAAAACTCTGTTTTCAAAAAGTTTAGAATATTTGACTGATGAGGTATTGTTAGATGTAGAATCTTTGCAAGATTCCTTAATCTTCCAAACTTGTTTTGGTTTGGATGCTTGCAGGTCAACAACTTTGGGCTTTAAGTTTTGCAAAGTATTTTGCTCAACTTTGTTGACCTTAACAGCCGGGATAGTAGGCTTAGAGCATTTCATTGAAATAGGCTTCTTTGAAAGTTTAAGTTTTGAAATTTGAGAAACCTGTTTCCCATACTGTTTCTTTGCAAGCACATGACAATTATTTATCAAATGACCTTGCTTCTTGCAGTAGAAGCAAGATCGTTGCTCAAAACAAGATTGAGATTTAGGAACAAACTGATGAGCTCGACCAAAAGAAGCATGTGTTGAACAATCACACTTGTGTGAGCATTCAACAGCGGTAGATGCTTTAGTTGAAATTTTAGAAGATTTATTTAATTTAATCGTTTTAGAAACAATCTTCTTTTGAGGTTCAGCCATAGCTTTACCTTTTCCTTTTGTTATAGCCTGTTCTTTTTGTTCGATAGTAATTATATGATTTTCAGGCTTGACGTTTTTCTTAACTGGTCGATACTCTTGATCAGTTATATCCTCAATTTCAATTTCCTCTTCAATAATACGAGGAAGCACAGAGAGAGTCTTTCCTAATTTAGGCTCAACTATATTTTCAGATTTAATGAGATCAGTCTGATGAATCTTGGCCTTAATAGGTTTAACTTTCTCAACCTTTTGAGTCTTACTTGTGTCAGACTCACTAGTATTAGCCCTAATAGGTTCGTGCCCACTAGTTTCAGGTTGTTCACATGCAATGATGCCATTTTCAGCCTTAACTAGCTCAGGCTTACTTATATTGATGCTCACAGTTGGTTTGACAGTTTTAACATCTATCTTAGTAAAGATAGGCATCGTATCATTTACATTATCCCTAACAGGCATAGGTAAATAATCCTTAGGAGGTGGGACTTGATGAAAACCAAGTCCTGCCTTACTCTTAGTATCAGTCCTCTGTGCCTGTAGGATCTCATCAAAGACTAGAGAGGATGTGGAAAAGTTTGAAAGCTTTTTCTTCAAATTTAGAACTTCAGTTTGAGATTCAACAAGTTCCCTTTTAACAGATGATAGCATATCAACATAGCTACCAATTTCATCTTGCTGTTCAAAAATTTTAGCTTTTAGTTCCTTTTTCTCTTCCAAAACAGCTTTTAACTTTTGACCACTGGCCTTATCACTGTCCCGTAACATATTATTTGTTTCAGTTAAATTTTCTATGACAGTGTTAAGGCGTGTGGTATCCTCTCTATACCTATTTAGCTGGTTAGTTAATTTAATGCATGATACACAAGATAAGGGTTCATCATGTACCTCATGCACTTCAGCCATTAGTGCCCGTTCTGTATCATCTTCATCTGGGTCAG